>MU702907.1:5940-57635 GCA_026770625.1 Nicotiana glauca | reverse complement strand
CACCCCCAACCCCACCCCCACCCCTCCCCCGGACCGACCTAGTCCAAATACGCCCCACCCGGTTCAATCCCCGCCTTCCCCAAAAACGACGTCATTTCATTAATGATTAATCCTGGCCGTCGATGTTATTTGATCAAATGGCCAGAAAGCTAGGGTCCAATAAGATATAATGGTCAGAACAGCCCTACCCCCCTCCCCCGTCTCATATCCCTCACAAAACCTAGAGACTCCTCTCCGTCTCTGCCGCCTGTCGTCGCCAAAAATCGCCCACAGCGGCGGCCGGCGTCCAATGACGTCCAAATTCACACCACTAAATCCTCCTTCTCTCCTCATTCCATATCTGCCACTGGTTCCCTTCGAATCCCATCCCATCTCATCTAATCTTGAATCTAATATTTTCCAGCCATGACTCAAAGTAGCCCAAACACCACCAAATTTACACCCTAGAACCGCCTTAATCTCCTCTACCCAACCCCCTTAACCCCGTCCCTCGAATCCCGCCGGAACTGTTCGAATATCGGTTTAAGTTTTTACGGACAAAACCCTAGTAGCACCAACTTGCCCCAAAATGATACCATAGGGCGGGCTTCCCTCATAAGGATTTCATCATCAATAGAGCCCAAAAGTCACCAGAAATGGGCGAATTGAAAAATGTTGACTGGCCGGAGCTTCTTTATCAGTGAGTTTGTTTTTCCTTTTTGTGTTCTTGTTTTCTCCAGTTCTTACGAGTTTAATTCATATTTTTGTGTTAATAATTCGGTATTGTTTAAATTTTGATTCGTGTTCTTTTGGTTTAGTTCAATCATAGTTAATTGTTGTTATTAGAGCAAATGTTAGGTTAGTTCATGATTTTAGTAATTGTCTCTCCCCTGTTATCGTAATTTTCTTTAATTAAATTGGTGCTCGTTGATTTTACTTTAAATTCAATATTGTTTGAGTGTGATTTGTAATTTGTGTTAGATTTTAGCATAAGTGTTGGAATTGATTATTGTTTGTTAACTGATGGAACAATAAGAGTTGGTTAAGGATTATATTGTTACTACTGAAATTCATGTTTTGTTAGTTGATAATGGATTGATTAGAGTGGGGGTAATGTAGTAAATTCAAATGAGTTCAAGGGCATTTTGGGTAACTAGCATTGCAAAGGAATGCTGTAGAACCCATTAGAATCACCCAGAACCTACTAGAATAGGGCTTCAGTGTTAAAAATCAGAAAATGGGGGGGCACTTACTTGAAGAACAAGTCACAATTTTAGGGACCAATAGGTGAAACAAAAAATGAGAAGGCTGCCCTCATGGTGCCTATAAAATGGCACTCTCATGCCTTGAAACGCAAGTTTTGAACCCCAAAATTCCCCCCAAAAACCCTCTCTGCAAATCTGAACCAAAATTTGAATTTCCAACCCTTAGAAGTTCAAAATCCCTTCTTAGATCTGAGATTCTGCCTCAAAAATCCAAAAAAAAAAATAGAAAATGCTATAGAAAACCAAAAAAATACTGTAATTTTGCATTTCTAGATTGATTTCGAGTGTTAGATGTTGATTTTCATCTCTTAGCCACATTTCTAGTTGCTGAAGCTATATTGAAGTTCATTGATCCCATTTTGGGGTGTATTTGCGTCCAATCGAGTCCATTTTGGATGTTTGCCATTGCTGTTGTTTATAAGTCATTTTGAGCTGCATTGGAGTGTGTTTCTAGTTGGATTTGAGTCTAGCTGCTGTTGTTACGATTGCTACTGCTGATTCTTCTCCTCCTGTGACTTGATTCCAGGTACATGTCATGTAATCTCCAAGCTTAAACGTGAACTGAAGACTTTCTCATGTTTAATCAGTCGGATGAATTTCCTTTCATAATTAGCTCTTACCTGACTGTTGTAATTCCAGCTATTGACATATAATTGCTTAAGAGGACTGTACACAGGACTTCTACTTAAAATTATAGCTATTGACATTTAATTCCAGCTATAACATTTATTCTCAGAACTATAGGGACATGTAATTGCTTAAGAGGACTGTACACAGGACTTCTAGTTAAAATTGTAGAATAGTTGTAATATGAGTTTGAGTTGACTGTCTGGTGATGAGTTTCCCTATGTTTAACAAATGTTTAGGAATATGTGTATTAGTTGTAGTATTAGCATCAACATCTGTCGAAATTGACTCAGAAATGGGCTATGATTTCCAGTGTTAAATCCTCATGTCTAGTCTACAGCGTTAGGAGCACCTGGCAGTTAAATAAAAGCAAAATAATGGTTTATGTCATTGATTCGAATTCAGTTTTGAATATGCAAATACATCTCATAATACATAGTGGCTTCAATCAGTGAATTGTTAATTTTTTTTAGAATAAGCATTAAATTCTCACATTGCACGTGAACTGAATATGTCTGTAACAAAGGATTAAAGACAGAATTAGACTCTTGTATGGGCTAGATTGACAGCCTTCTGGTTAAATAGAGTTTGGGCCTAAAATAATTAGCCTTAGGATTGGGCTTTATTTTAAACACAAATGTGTTGGACGTCTGTGGTTACTATACAAACTTGGGCTTTTGAGTTACGTAGCGGGTCCAAACTAAAAGGCTCGTCCTTTTATTTGAATCCGGACTTGAACTCGAGGCCCGAGAATGATAATATTAATTCGGACGTCTGTGGTTACTATACAAATTATCAAACACGCACCGAATTTATATGGCAGTAATAATTGTATTAATTAATTAGGATTTTTTTTTTATCTTTTAGAGACAAAACACAAATAGAAAATCATAGTTGCTTTTAGGCTTGCCCTTTTAAAATAAAATAAGACGAGCCTCGCCCAATGAAAATACAAAATTGCGGGGCCCTCGGTAAGAGCTAAAAATACGAAGAAATTTGGGACGGGCCGTTTAGCGAATTTCACGGCCCTCCTAAAAAGATAATAATGCGTTAGCCACTTTAGGCGTGATTTTAATAAATTTACCTTCCTAAATACGGGTGTGCATTTCATGCGACCCAAATCCAAATCACAAAATGTTGAATAGGAATGTGTCGAGGATCCGGGTGCATTTCATGTGACGTGATCCAAAAATACGTTCTTAAACGACGTTCACTCTCTTAATAATTGACTATAAGCGGTATATAATTCTAAAATTGCACTATAGGTTTAACGTGTATTAAAATCAGATTTTAGCCAAATATATCAGTTGAGCGACCGTGCTCGAACCACGGAACTCGGGAATGCCTAACACCTTCTCCCGGATTAAAAAAATTCCTTACCCGAATTTTTGGTTCGCAGACTGTAATACAGAGTCAATCCTTTCCTCGATTCGGGATTCAAATCGGTGACTTGGGACACCATCAATCTCCCAAGTGGCGACTCTAAATCTTTTAATAAATAATCCCGTTTCAATTGTCCTTTAATTGGAAAAACTCCCTTTATTATACTCCTTCCGGGGGTGTAGTGAAAAAGGAGGTGTGACACACGATACTGGAGCAGCTTTTGGACCATATCAGTAGTTGATTGGGAGCTGTCTTCAGTCCAGAGACTTTCGAGGTAGCCTAGCCTACGTCCACAGGCCGAAGTCCCTTCTTATTTTATTCAATTTGTTATCACTTGTACCGAAGCAAATAGTATTGTACTTTGTTCAGAATCTATATGTAGTATTCTATAGATGTTCGTGAGGTAGTGACTCCAGTCTTGGGTAGAGATTGAAGTTGAGTTTCCGTATTTGTTTTAGTTTACCTACATTTAAGACTTCCGCATTTTGGGTTTTCAGTTATCTATGTTTTAAAGACTTCCATTTTTATTTAGATGACTCGTTATATTTATATTGTTATTTTGAGGTAAAATCAGGGAATGTTTAAGATGTCTGGCTTGCCTAGCTCCGACAGTGTAATGACTCGACCGGTCTTTTTGAGTACTAGCGCTCCGTTCAGCAGTCGGAGGCCATGAACAGCTTCATTTCAGGTATTATGACTTGTTCGCATGGTCGGAATTTAAATTCGGGAAGATCGAAGTTAAATTTAGATTAGAATTCTCATTCAAGTATGGTATGCTAATTATGTCTTCCATTAGTCCAAGTATATCGACTACCCTTATACCCTAAATCAGTCATTTGGAAGTAATTAAGGCAGTCCAAGAATTTATGAGAACGTGAGTTATTTATAGAAAGTCCATCAAATTTATCAGTAGCATGTGTTATTTCCTTAAAGTCTCCTCCAATAATCCAAGGTCCTTGATAATTATCATATATGGACATGATATTTTCCCATAACGATTGTCGATTATCTAATTCATTACTAGCATAGATAGAAGAGAATAAAAATTTAAAAGGCAAGGGTTTTACATGGATATGGCAGTGTATTTCATGTGCAGTGGTGGCTATTGGCTCAACAGCTGGAACACCTGATAACCACATGATTGAAATTCCTCTAGAATGGCATGTTGCAGCAACCTTAATCATACCATCAAAGTTGAAATCTTCCTTTACACTTTGGTGAGTTTGGTAGTGTATTTCCAAGAGAACAACTAATGCCAGCCTATTGTAGTCAAGTAAAGACCTAAAGTTACGTCTAAACTCAGTGGAAAGGGCCCCTCTACAATTCCAGATGATGAAATTCATATGATTGTTGGCATGTTCAGTCGTTGGGCTTCTTCTACTACTCATCCAGTTGCTCCTGCTCTCTCCTGGACGTAGGCAAAAAGTGGGTAGTAGAAGCTTTGCATATTTCTCCACCTCTGGGTTGGTGGTGAGCCTTAGACAAAAGGATACTCTCATTAGATTTGGAGGACACCTTACGAATATTTTTCGTTCGTATTCCTCCGTCTGCACAAATACCTTTATTCCATCGAGCCATGCATGTATTGGACAAGTTTCCCTGTTGTATGCGATTGTTGCTTCTAGTTCTGCCTGGAAATTGTCATCTTGTTCTTCTTGATTGGGACTGTGTGGTGATGAGTTGACTGGTGATGGCACTGGTGTTGGTGGAGTTGGAGGTTCCAAGAGTGGAAGAATTGGTTTTAGATTCATATAGGGCTGAATCCAGGGTGTTGATGGGGTAGGGGGTGGATAAAACGGCATGCAAATCAGATGACGATATAGGTAAGTAGGATCCCAAACTGGAGTTGGAAGATTGAGAGGTTGATATGGAGAGAGGTGTGGAGCTTGCATCATTGACCAATGATATCTTGCGAATAGTTCCATCCCTAGTTGCATTCCTTCCGCTATTATTTGAGCAAGGTCGCGTGGATTGTTGATTAGGATTATCACCTCTTGGTGATTGACTTCCATGGTGAAATTTAAGGCATGGTTCTGAAGCCCCGTTTCTAGCCAAGATGCCACAATTAATGATGCTTGTGGTGATTGAGTTGTGTAAATTATCGTGTTAGGCTCCATTATCAAGTGGGATGGAGTAAATAAGATTGGATTCTGAGAGTGGAGTAGCCGATGTATATTCTGGCATTGGGAATGGGGTTGTGCACTTCTTAGGTAATTGAGGTTGTTGGCAAACATCATGTAAATTAGTGAAAATTGTTGAATGAGTGATTGATGGGGATAAGACCGAGTTGGGAGATGAAATTGCAACATGCAAGATAGGAGGAGGATTGTGAGTGGAGGATATTGGCAGTTTGATTGATGGAGTTGGAGTTTGTGTGTTTGATGGAGAATGAGAGATGGTAGTGGGGATATCATGATGATGTTTCTTCATGGAAGGTAGACTAGGGTTTGAAGAGGTCGAAGGAGGAGAGTTAATAAGTATTTTATTTTTCTTGTGTGTTGTTTGTGTATTTTGGTGTAGGCTATTAATTGTTGCTGACTGAATGGTGTGTGAGGGAGAGGTTGTGTCTTGCATGTGAGGAATTTGGTTGTATCTTATTGCATACATGTTGATAGGTTATGGTGGAGGTTGGACCAATTGTGATTGGGCCAAGTTTGTAGGTAAGTTAAGGTGTGCTTGAGTGGTAATTTGCTTGTGTGAAGAATTGGTTAAGTCCGGATTAAGGGAATTAACAGTGGAATTGTCTTCAACAACCAGTAGATTAAAAGGATTAACAGTATTAGTATGAAGAATTTCTTCCCCGGATGCAGTGTGTTTTATGTGAGAAGTAGATGAGTAGTTAAAATTATTAAGAGATATTTTAATAAAAGGAAGAGTAGCAAAAGTATTAGTCCTATCCATAGGCATACCTGATTGGCGTGTATTCCCTTTGTGTAGTTAAATTTCCTAGCTGAGTTAGTAGAAAACTTAACAATCTTCCATTCATCAGTGCTTGATACAGTGGTATTAGTAGGATTAGAATTAATGGGTTAGTTTATAGTAGAGATCTCATTGGGAGTAGTTTTAGTTTTGTAAGAACAAACTGATTGATTATGTCCCATTCGACCACACTTAATGCATAACAAATTTAGACCTTTATATAAAATAATCTATTTTTGATGGCCAATAAAAATATGAGTGCATAGTGGTTGATCCAAAGGAACCTGAACACACAACCTAGCATAACGTCCCCTTATTGTTGAAGAAGTACAATTATAAATGGCTAATAATTTCCCAATTTTATTTTTCAATTTATGCAATATCTGGAAATCATAAAACTCAATTGGTAACTCAGGTAGACGTAGCCAAATAATAGAGTAATTGATTTTTATTTCAGATGCCATGAACTTTGGTTATTGCCGAACAGATAAGAAATAATTTAATATAAACCAAGGTACATCTTGTATAGCATGAATATTATTTTTCTCCTTCTGGAATTTAAGCAAGTAAAAATCAGATCCTAAATCTATAAGCGGTAGATTCTCAGTAGGTTTCCATAACGCATAATTTTTTTGCCTCAGTAATTGGTGTTTGATTTTTTGACCATATAACTTTATAATCACTATATGTTGCCATGGCTTATAGATTCATTCCTTTTCTTCGAGATAAAGTGGAATGAAGATATTTGGATCAGTTGGTGCGTCCAATTCATCATTTACAACCTGAGAAAACAAAAATGGATCATTTGAGGTAGAAGTGGGAGTTGATATATTATGTGAAAGTATGGTGTGGAGATAAGATGTTGGAAGGGATGTAGATGATTGTACAATATAGTTAGTCAGATCAATAATCATATTATTATGAAGAGGTGGGGAAGAAGTAACTTTGAAGGGTTGTAAAGGTGAGGAAGATAGAGGAGTGGAGATATTCGGTGGCTTAGGTTGTATGAACGAGAGTGGTGGTAAGTTATTGTTTGAGAGCATTTTTTCTTGACTTATTTTCATAACTCCATCAATTTTTCAATTATATGAACACCCACGGCAAAATAATTACCCACATGATTAACTAAATACACATATATTCACCAAATATAATTAAAAAATATATTTTTTCACGTAATCATGATAAATTTTTATGATTTGGTGTAAACACACAATAAGCCACTAAATATTTTTTTTTAAATACACATTATTTCTTCTAGACACACACTTTGAGATAGAATATAATGAAAGTCAACTATTGTTGGACATACTTAAATGAGCATGCAAATTGAGATTGAGTAGAAGAATGAAGAGGATCAACAAATACATTGTCACGACCCAAAATCTAACCATGGTCGTGATGGCGCCTATCGTGTTACAAGGCAAGTCTATTCTCAAAATATTACTACTAATTTAATTATAAGAATTTAATAAAATATTTCAACATTCAAATTTTTCATAAACTAAATCAACTCTAAATATAATATAGAAAAATACGAAAACGAGCCCCAAACATCGGGGTGTCACTAAGTCATGAGCGTCTAAATCTATGAACTAAGATATATAAACTGTCTAACTGTCCAAAAGAATAAATGATAAAAGGAGAAACAAGGTCCTGTGAACACTAGGAGCTACCTTGCAATCTCCACAATAGCCAACCTGAACTCAACGATCGCCGCGCTCTAACTCACCTGGATCTGCACATAAAGTGCAGGGTGTAGTATGAGTACAATCGACTCAGTGGTAACAGAAATAACTAAGGAACTAAGTAGTAGTGACGAGCTATGTAAAATAGTCTAATTATTTATTTTCACAATTTAAAAATAAAAAGGTAAATTCCATAAGTCAGTAAATGCCACAAAGAAATTTAACATATAAATATAGCAACGGCAAAAGTAAATGCAACCTCACAACAACGTCACTCCATCACTCAGCACTCACACTCAGCACTCAACACTCAATACATTCAACACTCAATACACTCAATACTCTACGCTCAATAGGGTGTGTACAGACTCTGAAGGGGCTCCCAAAGCTCATGCGCTAAGCACAAACAGCTCACGTGCCATCATATCAATACCTGGATCCGCACGGTCAACTCACGTGCTACGCGGACAACTCACACACTATGGTATCAATACCCGGACCCGCACAGTCAACTCACGTGCTACGCGGACAACTTGTGCGCTATGGTATTAATATCCTCACAACCATGCCATCGGCCTTACTCAATCATGTACCTCACTAGCCTCACCATCATCAACAAATAAGGGGACACAACCCACATCAAGTATCACATCATATTAGAAAATAATAGAGACTGAGGTAAACATGTACAAAAATTTCTATGACTGAGTACAAATAATGTGAGCATGAATAAAGCTTAAGCATGATCTCTAATATGAAGGCAGACAAGTTCAACAACAAGTAACTACGTAAACACAGATGATGGCCATAAGGCCCCACAGGACCGACCAAGTCTCAATCCCTCGAGGTATACACCCACACACCCGTCATCTAGCGTGAGTATCACCTCCAAACAATCACATAATATCAAATTCTCTGGGTTTATACCCTCAAGGCGAGAGTTAAAACTGTTCTTACCTCAATAGCGTAAAATCCTACTCTGGAATGTCCTCGTTCCTCGACTCGGTCTCCAAAAGATCTGAATCCAACCATAATTAGAATAATATTATCAACATGGCCAGAGAATCGCATTTCACAATAAAACCGGCCAAAACTCAGCCCACGGGCCCACGTCTCAAAACCAATCAAAATGGCAGAATATAAACCTCGTCATCTCTCGAGTCTAACCATATAAAATTTATCAAAATCGGACTCCGTTTGATCCCTCGATCCCTACCTTAAACTCTCCAAAAATCAAGCCCTACTCCCTCAATTTCACTTTGAAATCATCAATCAAATTCCAAAAACGAAGATGGATTCATGAAATACAACCAAAACCGAGTAGAGAACACTTACCCCAATCCCTATGGTGAAAATTGCCTCCAAAACCGCCCAAATCCGAGCTCCCCAACTCAAAATATGACCGAATGAACAAACCCTTATTTTATATATTTTTCTATCAGTTATTCTTCCTCGTTTCTCATGCCAAACGATCCTAAAACTCACTTTTTATGCCTCCAATGGATTCTTTGTGAAGCTCTAGTCAATTTAGGCTGTTGAATCACTCAATTTGACCTTATAACGAATGATATATGTTGGTTTCAATATTTGCAAATAGTGCAGATTTTTAAATACGCTGTCAGTGATAATTTCGTAATTAATCTGAAAAATCTGGCAACCTAATTCTTAGTAAAATGACCATAAAATCCTAATACGATATTCAAATTTGACGATTCTTTTTTGCTATGGGTCCATAATTACGATACGGATCTAATTCTTCAATAAAAAAGAAATCGGAGCTCATTTGTTCAATATGATATTATTTATGCTTGAAGAAACGGCATCAAAACATAATAAAAACGAATGCATACCTCTCCGAAACTTACTCGAGGCCCATGGGACCTCAACCAATAATTCCAACAAGTCATATATCACTACCCGAACTTAGTCGAACCTTTGGAACACCCAAAATAACACCAAATCAACCTCAAATTCAAGCCTAAGAACTTCTAAACTTCCAAAACTCACCAACGATGCCGAAATCACCCAACAAAGCTAACCTAATCATAAAAATCCAAATTTGAAATTGTTTACTCATAAGTCAATTTCGATTGACGTTTCTAACTCGGCTTTCTAAATAAGAGACTAAGTTTCTCATTTCACTCCAAGACTACTCCGGACCCAAACCTACCAACTCGATACAACTCAACACAACTAAACAACATATAAAGAAGCAGAAATGTGGGAAACAAGGCTACAACTATCAGAACGAACGACCGGGTCGTTACATCTTCCCTCTCCCAAACCATTTTATCCAGATGATTTCACTAAACCATTTTATCCAGATGATTTCAATAATAGATAGGATATTATATCTCGAATTGTTGAAAAGTGAGGGATTTGAAGTCCATCTAAATAAAAGGAAATCATGAAAATTTTAAATTGGTTAAAAAAAAATTTCATTGGGAAGAGGAGACAACATCAAATTTCTGGAAATAAAACCCCAAAACTAAAACCAATAGAGTTGGATTAAACCAACGCGAGAGAGTGAAGAGAGAGAAGCTCTGGCGATAGAATTGGCAATTTTCTAGTGATCAGCTCTTCCAGCGCTGTTGTGGCCAATTTTGCCGGCGGCCAGCCTTCTTCTCCGACTGGTCAGCGCACTCCCACCCTCGCCCAGCCCCCAGCAACCTCTAGCAACAATCTGCAACCTCTAGATTACTCCAAGATATTAAAACCTAGCACCATTAATGCTGACATGCAAGAACGTCAATCTTCAATTGATCCAATTCCATTGAGACGAGCAGCAATCTTGAATGGACAACCAATTGTCAAGTTTACGTAGGCAGAAGTTGAGAGAATGAACGTGATCAAGGGACTCCAATATACAGTGGTTGCAAAATTTGTGTATGGATGGCCAGAACTGAACGAGATTCGTCGTATTGTTCCATCACAATGTGGAATAAAGGAAGAATATAGCATTGGATATTTGAGGGACAGGCATGTCCTTATACATATGACATTATAGCAAGACTTTGTTGATTTTACGTCCAAGGGAGCTCAGTATGTTAAGGATAAGCATGGCCAAGAATATCTGTTGCGACCTCTCATATATAATGTCAAGTTCAAAGCAGGAGAAGAGACCCCCAATGTCCATGGCATGGATCTCATTCCCAGGTTTGTTACCTACGTATTTTGTGAAGGAATGTCTATTTTCTCTTGCATCAGCAGTTGGGAAGCCTATTCATCTAGACATGGCAACAATCAATAAGACTAGACCTAGCTGTGCTAGGGTTGATCTGTTAGTAGAGCATCCTAAGAAGGTGAGGATGGATATTGTTAATGAAGTATCTGGAGAAATAAGGATTGAATGGATTAACATTAAGTATGATATTTTACCTAATATTTTAAGGAGTGTAATTTCCAGGGACATGATTAATTTGAATGTTGGAGATTGCATCCAGAGTCATATGTGGAGAAAGAGAACAAAAATCAAGCAGTTGCAGACAAGGAGCATAACAATGTTAATACGCGACCTTTGATGATCTTGTCAAGTGGAAGAGTTGTGGGCAATGTAGCTGGTAACTCAAAGGAACAATGAAAGGAAGTTAGGGATAATAGAATAAGGAATGTGGCTAAGCAAAGTGCAGATCAAAGCAAAACTGGAAAGTAGATAGTCCCAGTTCAGCAGAGTGATATGTAGCATCTTAATAGAATCAATAATGATGGGAAAGCAGGACAAAAAACTCGAACTGAAAGGAGTACTGGAAAGCAGCTAATGCCTGTGGGCAATGGGACCAACAAGCAGGTGCAAGTGGCCAATAAATTTGCAGTGCTAGAAGTTGTTGATGAGGAAGGTGAGCCCAGCAATCAATTGGCATTGGTAGGTGCAATAGATAATCCTAAAAGTCCAGCTAAGGGAAACAAAAGTGCAACTCAGCAATATCAAAAAGAGGCTACTTCCATGGAAGGAAATTTGAATCCTGCAGCCCCAGCTTTTAATCCAAATTCATTAGGGACCAATGGTCAAAGAAACACAACTCCTAAAGGAAATGGTAAGTCAGCACCTATGACCAAGGAATCAACTGCACACTAGGTAGAAAGAACTTTCAATGCCAAGATAGGTGATAGGGCAGTGAGAATCAATACATCATGCCAGGACATTCCCTCACAAGATACTATGGTGGATTTGGAATTGGCTAAATCTCCTGAAGTTCAAACAACTGGGACAAAATTCCCTACTGTGAGGGAGAGAGTTCAATGGAGTGGAGGCAGACTATGGTCAGATCAAAAAGAAGCAGATTTAGAAGAAGATGATGTTCCAGATGGAGCACCAATTGATGAAGAACCAGTTGTGCAAGAACAAGAAGAGGAGGAGCAAAGTGTAAATAGAGATCCCATTGACAAAACAAATAACACCACTGGTGCCAAATTAATTAAAGTCAAGGAGCAGACAAATGTGCAAGAATTAGACAAGGAAGCTCAAGAGGTATAATAATGATGGCCCTAATTCTGAGAAGACAGCGGGAAGAGGAGATGAGGTTGTTGATCCAGGTGGTACAGGGGAGATCAATGCTAGTCAACAACTAATTGAGACTAAGGAAAAGACTCCAACAAATAAGAGATCATGTGCAAATGGCCCCTGCACCATTGGAACGATTCAAACTGTTAAAGAGAGGGGAAGATCAGTCAAAAATTCAAAGGATAGGTAATATGGCTACTATGGGGGAAATTGAAGCAAGTAAAGCACATGAAGATAATGACAACATGGGCAAGGGTATGGATCAAGAATCAACAGCTCAGAACTTTGCAAAAGTAGCAAGGCAAGGTGACTTGTCACCAAGATACATAGAGAAGGCCAAGTATGCAACAAAAGGTAAAAAGAAGCAGCAGAAAGACACCAGCAATGCTCCTACTATTGGTGTCCAAACAAGGAGAACTCTGACTAAATCTAATAACCAGTGATGGATGCACTTATCTAGAATATTAGGTCAGTTAATACACAACAAGCTTTTGAAAGATTGATCAAACTACATAGGCAGAATCAATATGAATTCATAGGATTGATGGAACCCAAGCAGCAAGCGAAGAAACTAGACAGATATAGGAGAAGAATTGGTTTTGCACAGGCAATTTTAAATGTGTTAAACAAGATTTGGGCATTTATTGATAAATTCTTTGAGGTGACTGTAATGTACAATATGGTACAATAGTTGACTCTAAGACTATTCCATACAGAATCACATATGGAGTTGGTGCTAACCCTGGTATATGTTAAGTGTGACTCAATTGAAAGAATAGAACTGTGGCTCTATGTATGCTATGGAAAGTGACATGAATATACCTTGGTTAGTAGGGGTGACATCAATGTCATTTAGGATGAAGAGGAAAAATTTAGGGGATTACCTGTATCCCTTAATGAGATAGATGATTTTAGATACTGTGTCAACACATGCAATCTGACTGATCTTGGCTTCAAAGGTAGTATCTTTACATGGTAGAATGGTATAGGTGAAGAAGACTGCATATTTAAGAGGCTGGATAGGTGTTTGGGAAATGCTAAATTTCAAGAAACCTTCCCTGGAATTGAAGTAACTCATCTGTCCAAGATAGGATCAGACCATAATCCTATGCAGTTGAAGTGTGATATTGAGACTCCTCCAGTGAAGAAACCTTTTAGGTTTCTAAATTTTTAGGTTGAAAATGACTCATTTAAAGAGGCAGTCAAGTAGAACTGGAATGCATACTTTCATGCTAATCCTTTCACCTTGTTCAATCACAAGTTAAAGAAGGTAAAAAAGGCCTTGTTAGTGTGGAGTAGGGCAACCTTTGGAGATATCTTTCAAAAGATTGTCAGTTTGGAAGAGGTGGTGATGGTGCATGAATTAGAATTTGAAGCAAATCCTACATATATAAACAGAGAGAGGTTACAAAGAGTGCAGGCAGTCCTTTTCAAAGTATTGGCATTAGAAAAAAAATACTGGAGGCAGAAATCAGGTATGAATTGGTTCAAGGATGGGGATAGGAACACAAATTTTTTTCATGCTCATGTCAGAGGTAGAAGAAAGAGGCTACAACTAAATAGAATTCAGAACAGTGAGGGAAACTGGATTGAGCAGGAGGAAGAAATTATTGTGGAAGTAGTAAAGTTCAATGAAGATCAGTTTAGGGAAGCTTCAGTTCCAACCTCATTTAACATCATAAATCATGTCCCAACTTTACTTGATGAGGAGTAGAACATTGTACTGATAATGTAGCCAACAAAAGAAGAGGTCAAAAGTGCAGTCTTTGGCCTAAATGGAGATAGTGTAGGAGGGCCAGATGGATTCACAGGTAAATTTTACTAGTCTTGTTGGGATGTCATTGGTGATGACTTGTATGATATGGTAAGAGCCTTCTTCAATGGTCAAGAATTGCCTAAGTGTGTAACACATAATAATTTAGTATTTTTATCAAAGAAGATGGAAGTGGTCACATTTTGTGATCTTAGGCCTATAAGCCTTAGCAATTTCAGTAACAAGGTGGTGTCAAGGGCAATCCATGAGTGATTGGTGGACTTGTTGCCTAACTTGATATCTGAGGAACAAGCGGGGTTTGTAAAAGAAAGGAGCATTGTAGAGAATATTTTGCTAACTCGGGAAATTATAACAAACATCAGGCTTAGAACTAAGGCCGGGCCAAATGTGGTCATGAAGCTGGATATGACCAAGGCCTATGACAGATTATCTTGGTTGTTCTTGACAAAGGTTCTCAGAAAAATGGGCTTTTCAGAAAGGTTTATTGGCATGGTGTTTGGATTAAAAGGAAGGAATTCACAATTATGTATCTAAGCTGCCCCATTTTATACTCTAGGAGAAAGCTGGAATACTACCAAGGGCTGATTACCAAGATAATGGACAGGTCACAATCATGGAAAGGGAAGCTATTGTCTATTGGGGGTAGGCCTGTATTAATATCTCATGTGTTGCAGAGCATGCCAATGCATCTACTGTCAGTTGTCAACCCTCCCAAATTTGTGATCAACAGGTTGCATAAAATTTTTGCCTAGTTCTTTTGGAGCAGTTCAATAGGGGGTACTAGCAGGCAGTGGGCATCTTGGAATACCCTGTCTATTCCAGTTGATGAGGGGGGATTGGATTCAAATCCCTTCATGATATTTCAAAGGCACTATTTTCCAAGCTATGGTGGTATTACAGAAAAAAGCCAAGTTTGTGGAGCTCATTTATGAGCTAAAAGTATTGCAAGAAATTAAATTCAGTCATAGTGCCATGGAGAGAAGGATCACATATATGGAGGAAAATGATTGAGTGCAGGGATCTTGTTGAGCATCAGATAGTTTGGCACCCAAAAATGGGATCATCATTATTCTAGTTTGACAACTGAACAGGATTGAGGGCTCTATATTTCAATGTTCCTTAGGATTTTGGGGTTGATGAATCTGTGCATAATATGTTTGATGTTGTTGAGGATGGAGCATGGAATGTGGATAGGTTGTTTGAGATATTTCCAGAAGATCTTGCAGTGCACATTGTGGAAAAAATCAAGCCACCTGTAGTTCCAAATGTGCTTAATGTGCCATACTGGATGTTGGAACTAAGAGATTACTTTAGTGTGAAGACTACATGGGGATATTTGAGAAGAAGAGATGAACCAAGGGTTGCTTTCAAGATGATATGGGTGAAGGGATTGCCATTTAAAATTGCCTTCTTCATGTGGAAAGTTTGGAGAGGGAAGTTGCCTTTAGATGACTTCATGAGAAGAATAGGTTACTTATTGTCATCAAGGTGTTGGTATTGCACAGAACCAAAAGAAGAAACACTACAGCACTTGTTCTTTCACTCAGATACAACAAGAATTATCTGGAGGTATTTTATTACAAGGGCTGGGATCAAAATACAGGGCATAGACTAAAACCTATCATGCAAGTACTACCATCATGCATTGTTTGGGAGCTGTGGAAAAAAAGAAATAGTATGAAATATAGAGATGCAGTATCTATAGGCAGAGTGATCTACCAAGTCTCATCTACCATGCAGGCTCTAATGAAGGTTAGAAAGCCAGGAATAGGTAATATCCCTCACAGAAGGCATGACCTAATAACTATGATGGAAAATTTCACACCTAGGCTGAAAGTGGACAAAGTGATATGGGAATTTCCAAGTACAGAAAGTCTGAAGGTTAACACTGATGGTGCATCAAGGGGAAACCCAGGGAGAAGTGCAATTGGCTACTATATAAGAGATGATCAAGGGGATATAGTATTGGCAGTAGGGAAAGAAATTCAGGAGACTACAAATACTGTGACAGAGGCAGTGGCTATAGTAGAAGCACTGAAATTCTACATATCACAATAGTACACACAGGTATGCATCCAAACAGATTCACTGTTGATGAAGAAAATTATTTCTGGGGAGTGGAAACCTCCATGGTGTATAGTTGATGAGGTGGAGGAGATTATGCAGCTAATCAAATATACCAACTATGTGGTGTCTCATATTTTTAGCATGATGGTCACACAGAAGGGCAGATGCAATATACAATTGCCTAGAAGAATTGGTCACGCACACATGGAAAATTGGTCCCTTTGGACAACAATAACGGGAATGAGGAATACAATTGGAACTTAAGACCAAATGCATTTCTCATATTTGATAGTCCACAAGGGAGGCCACACAAGGAGAAATTCAAATAGATGCTTGAATTCACACGCAATTGTAAACAAAGGAAGCATACTCAAATATGCTTCAGTGTCCTGGAGTAGTCTGCTAAATGGAGTTACGTCGGAAACCACTTTTTTAACTCAACATGCAGGTATTTTGAAGAGTAATATACACCATGAAGAACAACTGAAGCAATGGAACAGGTTTGATCAAAAGCACAACACGCATGTCTGGAGGCTAGATGTGATGACCCAAGAGGTCATCACTTAATTTTAAAATGAATTTTGCATTCTGAGGCTAAACAAACCTCTTTTAGCATCACCTCAATTGCATGCGCAGTCCGAACGCATAGACGGAAATCTTATATGTTAAAATCTGTGAAAAATGATAAATTTTGACTATAAAATGAATTAATTTGACTTCGGTCAATGTTTTGGGTAAACGGACTCGGACCCATAATTTGACGGTCCCGGAGGGTCCATAGGAAAATATGGGACTTGGGCATATGCCTAGAATCAAATTCCGAGGTCCCAAGCCCGAGAAATAAATTTTTGAAGAAAATTATTTTCTGAAATTGTTTAAAGGATTTGGAAATGAATTTTGAATAGAATATGTTATTATCGGGCCCGTATTTTGGTTTCGGCTCCCCGTACAAGTCTTATATATGATTTAAGATAATTCTGTGAATTTTGGTAAGAAACGGAATCCGTTTGACGTGATTCGGACCTGAAATGCAAAATTTTATGTTTAAGGAAGTTTTGAGAAATTTCATTGATCTTGAGGCTTAATTCGATGTTCATGATGTTATTTTTGTGATTTTATTTCACGAATAAGTCCGTGAGATATTTTTGAGGTTGTGTGTATATTTGATTTGGAGCCCCGAGGGCTCATGTGAGTTTTGGATAGGCCACGGGCATTTTGAACTTAGAAAATTGCAGAATTTCAGCTGTGCATAGAAGGCCTGCAGGCTTCGCATTTGCGAAGCCTGGCTTACAAATGCAATATCGCAAATACGAGTGGCATTTTGCATTTGTGAAGGAAGCCCAGGCTAGCTTGTTCTCGCAAATGCGAGGAAATTCATCGCAAATGCGATGCCCCTGCAGTTGCAAAAGTGGCCTTTTATTCGTTGTGAGCACGTGATTATTGCCACGCTTAAATTACTCCTATAAATTCATTACAATTAGGATTTTTCTTTTATTATTTGAATTTTAGGAATTAATTGCATGATTTTATGTTTTGTTTGTACATTTTTTATTAATAAAATTTGAAAATATAAAAATAGCATTTAGGTTCCAATTTTAGCATTTTTATTAGTGAATCAATACTACAAAAAAAAAATTAAAGAAAATAAAAAAAATGGTTCTTTTGCATTTATACTTTTAATTTGTCTTAGTTTGCTTTTGAATTAGGAATTAGTTTATTTGGAAATTAATTAGTGTAATTTTAGAGTTAATTTGGATTTTTACTTTCATTTTGCATTTAACAAAAATCAAAAGAAAAGGAATTAAAAGATAATGGGTCTTCATTTTTGGGCCATAAATTCGAAGCCCAAACCCCAAATCTGATTAAATTGGTCCAGACCCAACCTGAATTACCCGGTCTAGTCCCCAGGCTAACAAAACGACGTCGTTTGGCGTCAATAAATCTGGGCCATCTATCCTCTTTGATCTAACGGCTCATAATCGATCCTCATTTTTAATAAAATGTCTGAAATTGTTGAAACCCTAGAGACATTTTTCTTCTTCCTCGTACCCCCGCCTCCCTCGCCGGCTCCGCCCTAACTCCGCCGCCGGAAATTGCCCACGTCGGCGATCAAGCTCCAAACCCACCCAAATTTTCACCATCAACTCCTCTCCTCCTCCAATTTCTAATGCCCCAAGTATTTTTCCTCGAATATTGGCCTAGCCCCTCGAATATCCAAAACAGTGGTGCCGCCTCCGCTGCATATGGCGGCGCCACCACCAAATGACCCCAGTTTCACATCATGGACTCTCTTGGTCTCCCTATTCCCAAATCCCAAGCCAGAATCCCTCAAATCCAAGTGGAATTCCGCGAATTTCAAATCTAGGGTTCGAAGTTGTCAACCCGTTTTAGGAATTTCAAGCATTTCTGTTGGTTTCTAATTAATGTTATATGCCTATTTTGGACAAAATAAACATATAACACTAATTGAAAATCAAATTCGAGATTAGCCAAGTCAAAGACCAAAAATCAGTAAGTCTTCGTTCGATTCTGTTTCGATATTGTTCAGCATTTGTTTCATTCTGCTCTTATCATTGTTTTTAGCTTTTAGTTTAATTTTGTTTGATTTTTTTAAACCTGTCTTGGTAATTCTAGGTGTTAGCTTAATTGTTTCTTTTGAATCCGTCTTGATACATGTTTTGTTTCAATTTAGTGTTCAGTGCTATAGTTTCTAATTCTTTATTATCTGTTCTAGTCGATTTTGTCTAGACATTGTTTGATTTTGATTTTCATTGTTTGATTCGTTAGTTTTGATTAGTTCAGTTTAATTTAGTTTAGTTTAATTCAGTAATTGCATTAGTAATTCCATGTTCAGGGTTTAGTTTGAGTTTTGCTGGTGATCTTGCCTAGTTTGATTTAGGGCTTAGTTTAGTTAACCCTAGTTAAATAAATTATTTGGTTATACCTGTACTAGGCTAGTAATTTCAGTATGAGTTCAAGGGTAATTTAGGTACTTAGAGTGGCACAGAAATGGTGTAAGTTAAACTAGAACACCCTAGAAGCTTCTAAAATAGGGCCTCAATTGTAGTTTCAGGAACTTAAGGTAATAACTTAGGCAACAAGTCAAAACTTTAGGACTAATGAACAAAATCTGAAAATAAAAAGGGGGGAAATGAGTGAATGAATTCTAGAAGCTTCCTCCCTTTCCTGCCTATAAAAGGCAATCCTCATGCCTTCTTTCATAAGTTTGACACATTTGAAAATTTCCAAAAACCTTCCAGCATCCAAATTTCCCTCCCAAAACATTTTCAGCAAGGTTTAGCTTTAGAAGTTTGAATTTCAAATCAAAAGAAGAACAAAAATCCGATTCCTAGAGTTCAAAAAACTTCATCCTAGATCTAAATTTTTAAAAAAATCAAAAAAAAAATTAGCAAAACTCCAGAAATACATAGGTTAATTTCAAGTTCTAATAGTTGATTCGAATCTTCTAGCCTAGGTTCTGAATTGCTGAAACTTTCTGAAGTCTACTGGTTTAATTTTGGAAGTGTTTGGGTTCATTTAAGCTTGTTTTGTGTTAAGTATTGGGTTTGTTATCCTTGGTTACTTCCTGGACATGCTGTGATGCTATTTTGGTCTCCAAATTAGTCGTATTATTGTTATGTTGCTGCTGGCTTGTTAATTGCTGATCCTTCCCTGTTAACAATCATATTTCCTTTTCTTCATTCCTCCAGGTACACACCTGAATCTGCACTGATGTAGCTTGGAATTGGAGTTGAAATTTTGAAAAAATGTTCACCAGATCCATGCTCGTTTGATTTCCTCTATATTTGTAGTTTAAAATAAATATTAGTTGATATATATTGCTTAATATAGCTTAGTTTTGATATATATTTCTAAACTCCTGGACTGTATAATTGGGCTGCATAACTGGGTTGTATCAGCTATGAACTGTCGATCATGTGAGCATTTAACATTTAGTTGTTGTAGCTGAAACTAAGCAATATTGTTGTAGATATTTAGTTGTTGTAGCTGTTAGTGCAATTCGATTTTGGAAGGAGCTTTAATACTAAGGCAGAGTTGAATCCATGGCCACAGAATTTTGAAATAATTCGCAGAGGTCAAATGCAGTGTTGGAATTACTGGTTCAGTGGTTTTAAATAGGTTTATATCTGTACGTGTTAATTGGTTAAGTCTAAATAGTTTCAATATCTAAAATAAAAAATAAATTATTTTAGATTCTGCTTATCATCAGGTTACTCACCTTCATCATTTGATAAATATTGCATATGATAATTGTCCTGCTTTAATCTCACTTCCTTATGTAAATAACGGTGGAACTTGTATCCAAATCAACGTAAATAGTTAAAAATGGTACTGAAATCAAATTTTCAATATTTGGTTAGTAGACATGTTAGTTAATCATTTTGTGCTTGCTGATCAATTTTCAGAAATTATAGTATTAATCTATTAACTTAGTGAATGCTCGTGTGTCTACAGTCCCGGGCCATTCATTAAGGCCCAAAAGAGTTACTGAATATTGGACTTCATAGTATTATTTGGTGAATAATAACAATTGTTGGTATTAAGTATTAGGCCCTGTTAGAGACAAAATTGCATAAAAAATCATAGTTCCTTTAGGTTTGCCTTTAAATAATAAAACGAGGTGTGCTACGCCAAATGAAACCCATAAATTGTGTGGCCCTCTATACATGCTCATAATAAAAAATACTTAGAATTTGGGACATGCCGTTTAGTGAATTTCACGATCTCCCACAAAGTTAATAATACACTAGTTGTTTTAGGCCCGTTACTTAAATAATATTACTTTCCTAAACTAGGATGCACATTTATGTGACCCAAATCCAAATCTCAACGAAGTCGAAATATGTCAAAAATTGCGGGTGCACTTATGTAACATGGTTCGAGACGCATTTTTACAACGTTGCAATTCTCTTTAAAAATCATGATAAATGTGGTTTAAAGTTAAAAGGCACATAAGTGAAAACATGTATTAAAATCAAATGTTTAGCCAATTATAATAATTTAAGTGACCGTGCTAGAACTACGGGATTCGGGGGTGCCTAACACCTTCCCTCGGGTCAACAGAATTCCTTATTCAGAATTTCTGGTTCGCAGACTCCAACTAGGAAGTCAAAAAGCCAATCCTATCCCAAGTGGCGACTCAAAAACTCAATAAATAATCCCATTTCTAATAATGTCACTTTAATTGGAAAAACTCCCTTATATACTATCCTTCGGGGTAGGTGTGTAAAAAGGAGGCGTGACAGCTCTGACGACTTTGCTGGGGACACGAACCCAGAACTCCGATTCAGGGTTCATGAATTCGAGCTTAGTATAATTATTATATTTGGATTTATCTTATTTTCCTACATGTTTTATGCTAAATGTGCTAAATTCTCTACCGCTTTGATATTATCTGAATTGTACATATAAAATTGCTACGACAGCCTTATCTTCTCATCTCCGGGGATGTGCTCACTGGTTCAGAATCCCTATTCTGTTAGTGTCATACCTTAAAATAAGAAATAGGCCGGACAAGTTACTTAACCTTTTGGTTCCCAGTACGTAGCCCCATCCTTGATTCGAGTTGTCCGCTCGGGTACACAGTCTAGAACATATACCCAGGTTTTGAACCTAGGATAACTCGACCTCATGCCGGATCCCCAGTAGGACGTTTGTTTGCATCATGTGCATTTAACTTAGGGGACTCAACACAGGGGTTGGGTCCGTCTAGGACAGGTGACCTGAAATGAATTGACCACTCTGATGAATCTTACGTGCTACTTGCGCATTTATTGGCTCGACTTTGCATGTTGATTGGCTTGTCGAAATGAGGGAAAATTGAGAAAAATAAATAGTGTTAGGACTAAGTGAGGGTGACCATTTGAAAAAAAAAAACCCAATACCCAAATAGTGCTGAAACACTGCCGAATTTTTGAAAAATAAAAAAAAAAGAGAAAAATATTAGAAAAAACAAGATAGAAAGAAAATTGTCATTCAGCATTGGTCAATCTGCCTGAACTACGCTGGTTTGATTCTCACCGGATGTGAGATACGTAGGCAACCCTCATCGGATCCAACCACCCTTTTGCAAAAATAGCCAAAAATACCAACAATTTTAATTTTTGTCATGTAAGCCGGGTGATGTCATTCTTGTTTTGAAATAAGCCGAATGTCCCCAAAAAGGAAACTGGAAGACTATTTTTGTAAGAACAGCCATCTTGAATCATTTTAACCGGAGCAGGCACAGCCTTCAAATCTCCTTCCGGAAGTGCTGAAAGACCGTATCTGCAAAACTGAGTCTTTATTTTCTTAAATAAAATTTTGAAAGATAGCCACCTTTCCTTTTAAGTCAAAATAAATCATTAAATCACTTTAAATAAAATGTGCAGAATGAGCACGATTCAAAATAAACCTTTCGCAATCATGAATAAAATTTCTTTGGAGTTGCATCTGTGGTGGAACGATTTAGGAGGAGAAGGGCAAGATGAAGTCAAAAAATATTTGAAAGGGCTTACTGGTTTGTTGGAAATTATGCCTCGGGGAGACATCATAAGGGCATTAGTTACATGTTGGGACCCGACACACAACGTGTTCCATTTTTCAAACTTTGAACTCACCCCGACCTTAGAAGAAATAGTCGGGTACACCGGAAGTGCTGAGGTTCCTTTAAGACACAAGTACTTGGTTGCCCCGAGAACCGTGGGCGTGCACAAATTCTTAGACTCACTAAAGATAAGCAGGACGGTCCACAACACAGATTTGGCGAATGGCTTTTGTACTCCACACTTCATATACCATAGATATGGCCACATCGGAGGGTTCAATAACAAGGAAAACAAGATATATAGCAAAGGAAACCGCCAAAAATGGGAAGAATATAGACGTTTTGCTTTTATGGTGGTATTTTTGGGGTTTTTGGTATTCCCAAGTTAAGATGGAAACATTGACATAAAGATAGCCAGGGTCGTCAGCACTCTACTCACTCAAGCCAAAACCACGCTTGCGCCCATGATATTAGCTGAAATCTTCCGCGCTCTTACAGCCTGCAAAGACGGAGGAGACTTCTTTGAGGGGTGCAACTTATTGTTGCAAATGTGGATGACCGAACACCTGTGCCATTGTCCTCAGTTCCTGAGTTATGTGTCTATAGAGAAAACCTGTATAGAGGAGTTTTATACGAGGATTAAGGGGGTCAGCCTGCCTGAAGGAGTGACGGTTTGGACATCATACTTTCGGTCCCTCACTGCCATTCAAATAGAGTGGACGTTTGGATGGTTACCTGTCGATGAAATCATCTATATGCCAGCAGCGGGGCCGTACTTCCTCTTGATGGGTCTTAAGAACATTCAGCCTTATGCTCCGTATCGGGTTTTAAGGCAACTCAGGAGATGCCAAGTAGTGCCAAAGGACGACGATCTTAGTATCCAAATAGTCGAGATTAGTCCTGATGGTCAGTTTCCTGAAGCAAGGGTCCGCCAGGTCTGGAGCGAATGTCAATACTTGGCGGCAAATACATGTGTACGGGATCGATTTAAAGGAGAAGTGTCACCTGAGTGTCATGCCTGGTATAGAAGGGAAGTTACATTTGGGAGGCCGACCAAAAGACCTCACCTCCAGGATTTTGTCGAATCATCACAAGAATAGTGGGCCTGGTTAGCTAAAGAAAATGAATACAGGGCCAAAATAGGATAATTGGAAAGGCAGGTCCGAGACTTCCAGTTCGAAAATAGTGTTCAAGCCACAGCCGATGAGGGTAAGAAGAAGAAATTAGCCAAAGAGAATGAAGCCTTACTAGCCCAAATTCAAAAGATGAAGATAGCGGCCGAAGATCCCGTCAGGAGTGCCAAAGATGCAAAACTTATAGAAAATCTGAGGCAAAAATTGAATGACTACAATTTTGACCTTAACAAAGCAAAAAGAGAATTAGCCAGGTTTCAAAAACTATTAGCTAAAAATGCGGAAGAACGAGCCCGCATGGTTAAGCAGTTGAAAGAATAATACGATAATGAGTTCATGGGATTAAAGAAAAGGGTCATTGCCACAGAGAACAAAATGATCAAACAGGCAAAAGAATTCAAGATTGAAAGAGAGCATTGCTACACGACATTGGCACAATTAGAAATGGACTTGCAACAACTCCAGGAACAAAACCAGGTAGCCGAGCAGACTCTGGAGGCCAGGGCCCAATAGATAGGGTGGTTGCTTCAAGAAAAAGGCAGGATCAGAGAAAGAATCCTAACAGTTTCTCACTACATTACTAGGAAATGACAAATGTGTGAGAACATGACTCACACCACCTTCTTTGCATCGGTGATGATATTTGTGAAGCAAATAATGAGTGACCTGGACAGACTTCAAGGGGAACTTGCATATAGGCTCGCGGCGAGACCGAACGATGTCCCGCGGGCACCAGTAGCTTTAATGTATTCATGATTGTGATATTTCCTTTTTACTAGAGTCTGTCAGTGTTTGAGTCTGTATTTCCTTTTCTACTAGAGTCTGTTAGTTGTTTGAGTTTGTATTTTCTTTTCGCTAAGAGTCTATCAGTTTATTGAGTCTGTATTTTCTTTTGAAATATAATAGTTGACGGGGGAGTCAGTAGTTCTTCTTTTTATCAGAGTCTGTTATGTTGTTTTAATCTGCCGGTTTTGAGTCTTTGTAATCAAAGTATTTGCTATCAATAAAATTGAAAATCCCAAAACATTTTGCTTCTATTTTACATTTATTTTGCAAGAACTACGCCTAGTCTGATTCATGCGGGGCCATGATATGTAGGCAATCTACATAAGATTCGATCGTAATCCTAAGAAAAAAGAGAAATATGAGGGAAGCAAATAAAAGGAAAAGCAAGAGAGAAAAAGAAATACAAAGGAAGAAAATAAGGCATTAAGAGAAAAAACCATGGCCAAAGAAAAGGAAAAAGCAAAAAAGGAAAATAAAGAGAGAAGAGGGAAAACAAAATGAGAGAAAACAAAACAAAAGGAGAAAGAAAAGCGAAGGGAACAAGAGAAAAGCCGGGATGGCGCATGCAACTGTAGCAAGCATATAGATATCCATTTAACTGTATAGGTGCATCACACTCCAATGTGCGGTTCCCTATCTGTTATTTGTTTCAAACTAACCGTTGTTGCTGTCAATTCCAGTTTAGCTTTAGAAACGGTGGTTGGTTTGTGGTAAGCTGGCATCACATAAATACTTCACCAGATCAAGAGGCGGCATAGAAATGTCTACAGATATGACTTTGCCTGTAATTCCCATATCCGAATACAGCCCCATCTCGAGAGTCCCGGCCTCTGAGTCCCTTACAACTGAAGAGAATCGAATATTACGCCTGCGACTCATAGAAATGTGGGAATATTGGAACAATGGAAAGGAACCTCCAAGCACCATCCCCGGATTCCCGGAGCTATTTCCTAGATCTGGAGGTGTTACTACTGTCCCCATCAACCACCCAAACACTCCGTTGGGACAACCTACTATAACTGCTCACTTCCTAGGAACACCTTCTGAGGTTCGCCCCCAGGTGTTCCCATCTGGAACTGCTCCCAACATCTTTACTGCTCCACCATGCTTCGCTACAACACAACCATTACTGCCAAAGCATGTTTTCGATCTATCGGTTTTCACATTCCAAAATCTCGTCTTTCAGGCTGACCCTCCTCAGTATCCTCAATATACTTACTCTCAGCCACCGCCATATGAGCTTACACCGAGGCAAGACAAAACCCTCAAAGCCCCAGAGCAAGATGAGATGGCAAAGAGAATGAGAAGCCTCGAGCAGAGCTTAAAAAATATGCAAGGCTTGAGCGGGCAAAAGAGTGTCTTTTATACAGACCTATGCATGTTCCCGCATGTACACTTGCTGTCGGGGTTTAAAACACCAAAATTTGAAAAGTATGACGGGCATGGCGACCCCATTGCTCACCTGAAGAAGTATTGCAATCAGCTACGGGGCGCCGGTGGCGAAGAAGAATTATTGATGGCGTATTTCGGGGAGAGCTTAATCGGCATTGCCTCAGAATGGTATATGGACCAAGACGTCTCACGTTGGCATATTTGGGACGATCTTGCTAGAGACTTTGTCAGGCAATTTTTCAATACAACATCGATATCGCGCCAGACAGGAACTCCTTAGCAAATTTGAATAAGAAGCCCTCTGAAAGCTTCAGAGAATACGCTATTAAATGGCGCAAACAAGTATCAAGAGTGAAGCCTCTGATGGATGAGGTAGAGATGGTCACTGTTTTCCTTCAGGCCCAAGAAACATATTACTTTCAGAATATGATGTCGACCATGGGAAAGCCTTTTGCAGAGGCAATTAAAATCAGGGAAATGGTAGAAAATGGTCTGAAGACGGGCAGAATCTTGAGCCAGTCGGCCATTAAAGTAACCTCCTAAGCTATCCAGGGCGGGTCTGAAGGAATGGCCAAAGGTAAAAAGAAAGAAGAAACAGTTATGGCAGCATCAGGAGGAAGAAGATATCGGGGTCCGAGACCTGTATTCTCTGAAAGAACCCCTCAACACTACTATCCTCACACTGATATGGCTTATGCTCCCCCACCTTATACGGTCATGAATGCTATGCCTTTCGGCCTACCGCAACCACAAGCTAACAGAAATCAACCTCCATTCTAAAGAAACCAGCCTCCTCACCAGATCCACTACAATCCCCGACCACCACAAAATAATTTCCGTCCTCGGGAACCACCCAAAAAACCAAACTTTACACCAATTGGTGAACCCTACTCGAGTTTGTTCCCGAAGCTTATTCAGATGAATTTACTGCAACCCATACCCCCGAACAGGCAAAACCCGGAATCACCATCCTATCAGCGGGGCGTCCGATGTGCTTATCACTCAGGAGCTGAGGGGCATAGTACTGATAACTGTTGGACATTGAAGAAAGTAGTGGCAGATTTTATAGAACAAGAAAAAATAGTGCTGAGGGACGAAGAAGCCCCGAATGTGACCAACAACCCATTGCCCGCTCACAACAACGGGCCGGTAATCGGGATGATTTCTGAAGACAAAGAGTTTGATCCAGCCTTGAAAGCTATAATTGCTATTGCCGATGCAAAAAGGAAGCCCAAGGCACCCCCGAAGCAAGAGAAAAGGGAGAAGAAGAATAAAAGTGTCAAAACTGAGCCTAAGAAGATACCTGAAACAAAAGCAGAGACGGAACCTCCTAAGAATGGAATTCTCTATGTTTTGCGAGGTCGCCAAGAAAAGCCGTTGGTTATCAGTGATCCAAGGAAGTTTTAAGTAAAGAGGGGAACGCAAATATATGTGCCAAAAGGAGCTTATGTGGTACGGGGGACAATTAAGCCACCTCGGCTGAATGAGCCAGTGATTATTGGACGCGTACCATAGAAGCCAATGATAGACCCCTCTGCGGTACCATGGAACTATCAGCAAACAGTGGTTACGTACAAGGGCAAGGAAATTTCGGGAAAACTTCCAAGGAAAACCTCTGTTGAGAAATATTCAAATGTACTGGAGGTAAATAATGCTACACAAAACCTCTTTCCGTCCAAGAAGCCAGTGAGCGCTGAGGAAGCAGAGGCCTTCTTCCAGAAAATGAAGATGCCTGACTATAAAATAGTAGAGCAATTGAGGAAATATCCTGAACAAGTGTCCCTGCTATCATTGGTGATGAAATCCTCCGAACATCAGAAGATCTTAATGAAAACTTTGAATGAGGCGTATGTGCCAATTGAAACTTCAATTGAACAACTCGAAAGAATTGCAGAAAGATTCTTCACCGTCAATCAACTCTCCTTTAGTAAAAATGACTTGCCTCCAGAAGGCGCAGCTCACAACAAAGCCTTATATCTTACTGTCAAGTATGAAGGTTACTATGTCAAGCGAGTCATGGTGGATGGAGACTCGGGGGTTGACATCTACCCACTCTCCACATTGCAATGAATGGAAATCGGGATGGGAAGGATTCGTCCTAATAATGTTTGTGTAAGAGCTTTTGATGGCATTAAGAGGTATACCATCGGTGAAATCAATTTGATATTAACTATAGGCCCGGTGGATTTTGAGGTAACCTTCCAGTGTTGGGCATGGATACATCTTATAATTTTCTTCTGGGAAGGCCCTGGATCCATGTTGCAGGAGATGTGCCCTCCACCCTCCACCAGATGGTGAAATTCGAGTATGAAGATTAGGAAATCATGGTCCACGGAGAAGATGAGAAGTCCATTTATCGTTACCCATCTATCCCATGCTTGGAGGCGAGGGAAGGAAGTGAGCATATTATTTATCAAGCCTTTGAAATTGTGGTGGTAGATCAGTACGAGGAGGGAAATCCGTGTCCCTAGTCATTCCTATCTGATGCTTCAATCATAGTGGCCAAAGAAATGATTAGAGACGGTTTCAAACTAAGAAAAGGGTTGGGAAAAGCTTTACAAGAAATATCCGAGCCAGTAACTCTACCCACAGCAGAAAAGTTTTTCGGGATAGTCTTCCACCCTACCCCAGATGATGAGAAATGGGCCGAGGAAAGAAATAAGGAAGGATGGGTTCTGCCACAACTATTGCCACATCTCTATGATACTTTTATCAGGCCTAGGTATGGCGAAGAAGAAGACGATGAGGTGTTCACGGCTGAGGAAATAGAAGATCTATGTGGAGCTATGAGACAAATGCTTTATGAGACCAACATGGTTCAGCCAGGGGAGGGTACTAGCACTGCTGAGGTGCTCTACATGGGACCAGATGCTAAACTCCAAAATTGGAAGGCTACGCCATTCCCAATCAGGTGGAGTCCCGGTAGACTAGCCCTGTCAGCTTTTCTGCATCCCGAGTTATTTCAGGGTGTAACTCAGATGTTTCTTTTAGTTTCTTGCCTTTTAAATTCCTGAATGTAAACCCTGTTATCTTTCCAAATTCTAAGAAATGAAATCAATATTTCATCGTCCATTTTCTCTTCATTCTTCTGATTTTTGTTATTTTTCCTTTTCATTTTTCTTTTCAGTTATAATAATGCGGCTTTAAATAACATGACATGCTTGCGGACTTCACGCCCAGAATCAAACACGCTGTCTAACTGTGAAATAATGAATCAAGAACCGGAATATGATGAAGAAGAGGCTTTTAGGGAAATAAATCGAGAATTGGAACAATTTGAGAACAAACCTAAGCCAAATCTGAATGACACTAAACCGGTTAATTTGGGAACAGCCGAAGAAATAAGGGAAACCAAAATCAGCATTCACACAGATGAGAAAACTCTAGATGCAATAATCCAACTCCTGTTCGAGTTTAAAGATGTGTTTGCCTGGTCGTATGATGATATGCAGGACTGAGCATGGATCTAGTGGTGCATAAATTGCCAATTTATCCTAATTGTCCTCCAGTGCAGCAGAAGCAAAGAAAGTTCAAGACTGATATTAGTGACAAGATCAAAGAAGAAATCACAAAACAGCTGAAAGCGGGGGTGATACGAGTGGTCCGATATACCAAATGGCTGGCCAATGTAGTTCCAGTACCTAAGAAATATGGGAAAACCCGGGTGTGTGTGGACTACCGAGATTTAAACAGGGCAAGTCCCAAAGATAGTTTCCATTTGCCCAACATCCACATCCTTGTTGATAACTGCACCAAACATGAGATACAGTCCTTTGTGGATTGTTACGCAGGATATCACCAGGTGTTGATGGATGAATAAGATGCCGAGAAGATAGCCTTCACTACACCCTGGTGTACATACTGTTACCGGGTCATGCCATTTGGGCTAAAGAATGCCGGTGCAACCTATATGAGAGCTATGACAGCCATTTTCCATGACATGATGCATCAAGAGATATAGGTGTATGTAGATGACGTAATCATCAAGTCTCGAAATCAAAGTGACCACGTTCGAGATTTGAGAAAGCTCTTTGAACGGCTTCGCAAGTATGATTTGAAGATGAACCCGGCTAAATGCGCCTTCGGAGTCCCATCAGGCAAACTCTTGGTTTTCATAGTCAGCAGGAGAGGTATCGAGTTAGATCCAACAAAGATAAAGGCTATTCGAGATATACCTCCTCCAAGAACTAAGAAGGACGTAATGAGCTTATTAGGCAGGTTAAACTATATCAGTCGGTTCATCGCTCAACTAACTACTACATGTGAGCCCATATTCAAACTATTGAAGAAAGATGCAGCAATCAAATAGACATCTGAATGTCAAGAGGTTTTCGACAAGATCAAGGAATATCTGTCAAATCCTCCAGTTTTGGTCCCACCGGAGCCGGGGAGACCTCTCTTCTTGTATCTGACGGTTCTAGAAAATTCTTTTGGCTGTGTCCTTGGGCAACATGATATAACCGGCAAGAAAGAGTAGGCAATCTACTATCTGAGCAAGAAGTTCACTAGCTACGAAGCTAAATACACTTTGTTGGAGAGAACGTGTTGTGCCTTGACGTGGGTCGCTCAAAAGTTGAGACATTATCTTCAAGCCCACACTACCTACCTCATAACCAGGTTGGATCCTCTGAAGTATATATTCCAGAAACCGATGCCCACTGGGAGACTAGCAAAATGGCAAATCTTGCTCGCTGAATTTGACATAGTCTATGTCACTCGCACAGCAATGAAAGCCCAGGCGTTGGCAGATTATTTGGCTGAAAACCCGATTGACGAGGAATACCAACCATTGAGCACATACTTCCCAGATGAAGAGTTAAATTCAGTAGAAACAATCTCGGAGGACACTCGTGCTTGGAAAATGTTCTTTGACGAAGCAGTAAATGCTAGAGGTATAGGCATTGGGGCAATCTTAATTTCTCCCACTGGTCAACACTACCCAGCTACAGCTAGGCTCCGATTCTTCTGCACAAACAATACTGCTGAGTATGAAGCCTGCATCATGGGCATAAATATGGCAATCGACCAAGATGTTGAAGATTTATTGATCATGGGGGACTCTGATTTGATTATCCGGCAAGCCCAGGGAGAGTGGGAGACTCGAGATGTTAAGCTCATTCCCTATCGGCAATATGTGGAAGATCTCACCAAACGCTTCAAGTCGATAGAGTTCAGGTACATTCCTCGGTGTCACAATGAACTAGCTGATGCACTCGCCACTTTAGCTTCAATACTGCCTTACCTAGGCAAAGCCCATATTGATCCTCTGGAGATTCAAATCAAAGAAAATCATGGGTATTGTAATGCGGTCGAGGCAGAACCCAGCATTCAGCACTTGTATTATGATATCAAAATATTTCTGAAAACACAAGAATATCCCGAGCAAGCCACTGGAGATCAAAAGAACCATTAGACGGCATCCGAGTGGTTTCTTCTTAAGTGGGGATGTCTTGTACAAAAGGACCCCGTACCTCAACTTGCTAAGATGTGTTGATGCCGAGGAAGACGGAAGAATTATGCATGAAGTACACGCGAGAGTATGCGAACCTCATATGAACGGTTACGTGTTGGCAAAGAAAATCTTGCGAGCAAGGTATTACTGGATAACCATAGAAAAGGATTGCTTCAGCTTTGTTCGAAAATGCCATCAATGCCAGGTGCACGGTGATTTGATTCATGCACCTCCAATAGAGCTTCATCTGATGTCAGCACCTTGGCCGTTTGTTGCCTGGGGTATGGATGTCATTGGGTCGATAGAGCCGAAAGCTTCAAATGGGCATAGATTCATATTGGTCGCAATCGATTACTTCACAAAATGGGTTGAGGCCATCACTCTGAAGTCAGTTACCAAGAAGGCTGTGGTAGACTTCGTGCACTCCAACCTCATTTGCCGCTTTGGCATTCCTACAACTATCATTACTGACAATGCTGCAAACTTGAATAGTCGTCTGATGGGAGAGGTATGCGAATAGTTCAAGATAACGCATAGAAATTCTACTCTTTATCGGCCAAAAGCCAATGGTGCCGTTGAAGCAACAAATAAGAACATCAAGAAGATTTTAAGAAAGATGATTCAAAGCTCCAGGCAATGGCATGAAAAGCTGCCTTTTGCATTAATCGGATATCGTACCATAGTGCATACATCAATCGGAACGACACCGTATTTGTTGGTTTACGGGACTGAAGCTGTCATACCAGCAGAAGTAGAAATCCCTTCGCTTCGCATATTGTTGAAGCAGAAATTGAAGACAGTGGGTGGGTTAAAACCTGGCTGGAGCAGTTGTCATTAATTAATGAGAAACAGATGGCTGCAGTTTTGTTAGGGGCAGTTGTACCAACAAATAATGGCCCACGCCTACAATAAGAAAGTGCATCCCAGGAATTTTGAAGTGGGACAGCTCGTGCTCAGGCGCATTCTCCCTCATCACCAGGAAGCAAAAGGAAAGTTTGCTCCTAATTGGAAGGGTCCATACATAATCCGGAAGATATTTCCAAGAGGAGCAATGTATCTGGGAGACATCGAAGGAAATGATCCTGAAACTGCAGTCAATGCAGATGAGGTGAAAAGGTACTATGTTTAGGTCTCCTGGGGTGATGGCTTTTGTGTAATTGAGATGACGAAGGCTTTCCTTCCCGCTATCCTAAACACTATCAATCCTTCGCAAACCCTTTGAGCTGGTTACGCGTCTTTGGCTACCCTCTTTGGAACCCGAAAGTACAAAAAGAAAAAGAAAAAGGAAAAAGGAAAAAAAAGAGAAAAGAAAAACAAAACAAAATAAAAATAAAACAAAATTATTTTCTTGAACTATGTTTGACTTGATTCCGAAGGATATGTAGGCAGCCTCTCCCTGAGGTTCAATCACACTAAAATAAAAATCCCAATTCCCCCAAAAAATTAAAACCAAGGCAGATGATATGATAGTTCGATTATGAATCCGTCGAAACGGTTCCAAAGTTGTAGTTCTGCCCAAAATCCTTTTTACCCCAAAGACCTTGTCCAAGTCCTTCCGATCAATTGGCAAAGGCAGTGAAGTGGCAAACATCATTGTTGGAATCTGATACAATTCAAATTGAGAGAAATAAAATGAGAGAGTCTTATCGGTAAAAACCTTCGGGCACCATAAGGCGATGGTGAGTAGAGAAAATGAAAATGAGAGAGTCTGCTTAGTGAAAAATCGCAAAGAGCACTATCGGTTGATGGTGAGAAGAGAAATGAGAGGGGTCGATTGGCAAAAACCCGCAAAGGGCGCTGTCGACCGAAAATAAGACATCTCACCACTAAGAGAGTCCTGGCAAAGTTCCCTGGTTTTGAAATGCGGATCAATAGGTTCATGAGAAGTTGGAAAGTTTGTCTGGGTCGGGCGTCCAGTCCAAGAAGCATGTCATGTTCATTTGAAGTCACCATGCATCCCAGATAGGTCCTTTTTCTTCCCCTGAAAGGGACGCTTCTCTTTAAACTCATCCGTTTGCCTGTTGTATACTTCTTTCTTGACTCCCTTTCGGTTTAAATCTGATTACGTGACTATTACAAAGAAAGGTGGTAGGGTTGATCCTATAGGGCTCCGCCTGGCAAAAGCCAAAGAAAATACCCAACCTCAACGGGTGCATCAGTCCAATACCGATTGACCATGGTGGTTGATGCTTCAAAGCAAAGATAGTGAAAAGGAAAGAAAGTCAAAAACAAAGGTCTTAAGAGCAGAAAAAAGTGAAAGGGCCAGAGCCTATACGGGCGAGTCATCATAAATCCTAAAAGTTGAATCCCATCGGTTTGAAAAGAGATCCACCCTCAAATCCAACAAGCAGCAAAGTTCTCAACGAAAATGGGGCCGGGATCAAGCAATTGGAATGATCAAGGCCACAAATCAACCACCGTTTCAAACTAACAAATTGTTATTTGTTGAAAACAGGTGCAATCAAAGCAACCATGCAAGAAATAGGTGCAACTCAAAAGGGAAAAGAAATACGCAAGCGTTAAAACAGCTTTGTAACACGGAATCGACCAAAAGGAAGTTCCTCTCCAGATTCTTTCATGCGTTTTGCTAAATAAAAGAAAATTAAAAAGAAGAAGAAAAGAAGGAAAAGAAGAAAAGAAATAAAAATGAAAATCCCAAAAGAAAAGACAAAAAAAAATCATGGTAGCATAGGACCTCATTCCTTAAATATCCCGGCATAACCCGAGGATCTCCCTGGCATAACCCAAGGAGCTTTTTCTTTCCAAATCCCGACATAACCCGAGGATCCCCCTGGCATAACCCAAGGGGCTTTTTCTCTCCAAATCTCGGCATAACACGAGGATCTCCCTAGCATAACCCAAGGAGATTTTTCTTTCCCAATCCCGGCATAACCCGAGGATCCCCCTAGCATAACCCAAGGAGCTTTTTCTCTCTAAATCCCGGCATAACCCGAGGATCTACCTGGCATAACCCAAGGAGATTTTTCTCTCCAAATCCCTGCATAACCCGAGAATCTCCCTGGCATAACCTAAGGAGCTTTTTCTCTCCAAATCTCGGCATAACCCGAGGATCCCTCGGGCATAACCCAAGGGGAATTTTCTCTCCCAATCCCGGCATAACCCGAGGATCTCCCTGGCATAACCCAAGGAGCTTTTTATTTCCAAATCCCGGCATAACCCGAGGGGCTTTTTCTTTTCCAATCCCGGCATAACCCGAGGACACTTTTTGCTTTTTTCCGGCATAACCCGGTCATTTTCTAGCATAACCTAGATTTATTCACAAGGATACACAATCCTGATTTGTTTGCTTAGATATGTGTCACAACTAACTCGCGAAATTTTTCTAGTGAAAACTGGGGCAGAAAATTTTGTTCGTTTGTTTGTTTTGGTATCTTAAGCAGGTTGATCTCAAGACATAGGGTGTGAGATGACCGATGGAATGAGTCTCAATCCCGAATAAAGAAAAGAACAAAATAACAAAAAGAAATGAGCTCAAATGTAAAGCAAACAAGGGTGCGGATTGCTCAAAATCTTATTTGAAGTCACAAGCTCCGCCGATCCCGTTATGACCCAATGCTGCAGAAAGAAGTAAACACCTACAGCTTGCGAGCATCAAGATTCAGATCTGAGTTCACAACAAAATCAGCTAAGACTCAAGATCAAGTTTCAAGAAAATTATATATAGGAATCTTGTAACTCATAAGTTGATAGGCATAGCTAGCTTAGATTTGATTTTCCTTTTGGTGCAATAAGGAGGTCAGCAAGCAGTAGTAGCAGCAACAGCAGTGAAATCACAGCTCCTGGTAGTCCCAGCTACCAAACTTTCCAGAACTACACTGACCTGATTCCTTTATAGCCAAGGATATGTAGGCAACCTTTGAAGCAGGGTTCGGTCAGACGGTTTCAAAATGCTTCTCATGGAGTGCCAAATGGGCCAAAATACCTCATGTTGCTCATTTATCTTTGCCCGTAAACCCTTCGTATCTTCAAGCAAAAAGGGGCAGCTGTGAGCACGTGATTTTTGCCACACTTAAATTACTCCTATAAAATTCATTAGAATTAGAATTTTTCTTTTATTATTTGAATTTTAGAAATTAATTGCATGATTTTGTATTTTGTTTTTATTTTTGTTTATGCATTTTTTATTAATAAAATTTGAAAATATAAAAATAGCATTTAGGTTCTAATTTTAGCATTTTTATTAGTAAATCAATACTACAAAAAAATAATAACAAAAATAACAAAAATGGGTCTTTTGCATTTATACTTTTAATTTGTCTTAGTTTGCTTTTGAATTCGGAATTAGTTTATTTGGAAATTAATTAGTGTAATTTTAGAGTTAATTTGGGTTTTTACTTTTATTTTGCATTTAACAAAATTCAGAAAATAATAAATGAACAAAAATCAAAAGAAAAGGAATTAAAAGATAACGGGTGTTCATTTTTAGACCATAAATTCGAAACCCAAACCCCAAATCTGGTTAAATTGGTCCAGACCCAACCTAAATTACCTGGTCCAGTCCCCAGGCTAACAAAACGACGCCATTTGGCGTCAATAAATCTGGGCCATCTATCCTCTTTGATCTAATGGCTCATAATCGATCCTCATTTATAATAAAAGTGTCTGAAATTGTTGAAACCCTAGAGACATTTTTCTTCTTCCTCGTACCCCCGCCTTCCTCACCGGCTCCGCCCTAACTCCGCCGCCGAAAATCGCCCACGACGGCGGTCAAGCTCGAGACCCACCCCAATTTTCACCATCAACTCCTCTCCTCCTCCACTTTCTAATGCCCCAAGTATTTTCCCTCGAATGTTGGCCTAGCCCCTCGAATATCCAAAATAGTAGCGCCGCCTCCGCCGCCCACGGCGGTGCCACCACCAAATGACTCCAATTTCACACCATGGACTCTCCTAGTCTCCCTATTTCCAAATCCCAAGCCAGAATCCCTCAAATCCAAGCGGAATTCTGCGAATTTCAAATCTAGGGTTCGAAGTTGTCAACCCGTTTTAGGAATTTCAGGTGTTTTTGTTGGTTTCTAATTAATGCTATATGCCTATTTTGGACAAAATAAACATATAACACTAATTAAAAATCAAAATCGAGATTATCCAAGTCGAAGATCAAAAATCAGTAAGCCTTTGTTCGATTCTGTTTCGATTTTGTTCAACATTTGTTTCATTCCGCTCTTATCATTGTTTTTAACTTTTAGTTTAATTTTATTTGATTTGTTTAAACCTGTCTTGGTAATTCTAGGTGTTAGCTTAATTGTTGTTTTTGAATCCGTCTTGATACATGTTTTGTTTCAATTTAGTGTTCAGTGCTATAGTTTCTAATTCTTTATTATCTATTCTAGTCAATTTTGTCTAGACATTGTTTGATTTTGATTTTCAGTGTTTGATTTGTTAGTTTTGATTAGTTCAGTTTAATTTAGTTTAGTTTAATTCAGTAATTGCATTAGTAATTCCATGTTCAGTGTTTAGTTTGAGTTTTGCTGGTGTTCTTGCCTAGTTTGATTTAGGCTTAGTTTAGTTAACCCTAGTTAAATAAATTGTTTGGTTATAGCTGTACTAGGCTAGTAATTTCAGTATGAGTTCAAGGGTAATTTAGGTACTTAGAGTGGCACAGAAATGTTGTAGGTTAAACTAGAACACCCTAGAAGCTTCTAAAATAGGGCCTCAATTGTAGTTTCAGGAACTTAGGGTAATAACTTACGCAACAAGTCAAAACTATAAGACTAATTAACAAAATCTGAAAATAAAAAAGGGGAATAATGAGTGAATGAATTCTAGAAGCTTCCTCTTCTTTCCTGCCTATAAAAGGCAATCCTCATGCCTTCTTTCACAAGTTTGACACATCTGAAAATTCCCAAAAACCTTCCAGCATCCAAATTTCCCTCCCAAAACATTTTCAGCAAGGTTTAGCTTTAGAAGTTTGAATTTCAAATCAAAAGAAGAACAAAAATCCGATTCCTAGAGTTCAAAAAACTTCAACCTAGATCTAAATTTCCAGAAAAACCAAAAAAACTCCAAAAAACTCCAGAAATACTTAGGTTAATTTCAAGTTCTAATAGTTGATTTGAATCTTCTAGCCTAGGTTCTAAATTGCTCAAACTTTCTAAAGTATGCTGGTTCAATTTTGGAAGTGTTTAGGTTCATTTAAGCTTGTTTTGGATTAAGTATTGGGTTTGTTATCCTTGGTTACTTCCTGGACATGCTGTGATGCTATTTTGGTCTCCAAATTAGTCGTATTGTTGCAGTGTTGCTGCTGGCTTGCTAATTGCTGATCCTGCCCTGTTAATAATCATATTTCCTTTTCTTCATTCCTCCAGGTATACACCTGAATCTGCACTGATGTAGCTTTGAATTGGAGTTGAAATTTTGAAAAAATGTTCACCAGATCCATGCTCGTTTGATTTCCTGTGTATTTGTAGTTTAAAATAAATATTAGTTGATATATATTGCTTAGTTTTGATATATATTTTTAAACTCTTGGACTGTATAATTGGGCTGCATAACTGGGTTGTATCAGCTATGAACTGTCGATCATGTTAGCATTTAACATTTAGTTGTTGTAGCTGAAACTAAGCAATATTATTGTAGATATTTAGTTTTTGTAACTGTTAGTGCAATTCGATTTTGGAAGGAGCTTTAATAATAAGGCAGAGTTGAATCCATGGCCACAGAATTTAGAAATAATTCGCAGAGGTCAAACGCAGTGCTGGAACTACTGGTTCAGTGGTTTTAGAATAGGTTTATATCTCTACGTGTTAAATGGTTAAGTCAAAATAGTTTCAATATTTAAAACAAAAAATAAATCATTATATTCTTCTCATCATCAGGTTACTCGCCTTCGTCATTTGATAAATATTGCATATGATAATTGTCCTACTTTAATCTCACATCCTTACGTAAATAACGGTGGAACTGGTATCCAAATCAGCGTAAGTAGTTAAAAATGGTACTGAAATCAAAATTTCAATATTTGGTTTGTAGCCATGTTAGTTAATCATTTTTGGATTCCTAATCAATTTTCGGAAATTATAGTATTAATCCATTAACTTAGTGGATCTGCTCGTGTGTCTACGGTCCTGGGCCATTCATTAAGGCCCAAAAGAGTTACTCAAGATTGGACTTCATAGTATTATTTGGTGAATAATAACAATTTTTGGTATTAAGTATTTAGGCCCTGTTAGAGACAAAATTACATAGAAAATCGTAGTTCGCTTTAGGTTTGCCTTTAAATAATAAAACGAGGTGTGCTACGCCAAATGAAACCCATAAATTGCGTGGCCCTCTTTACATGCTCATAATAAAAAATACTTAGAATTCGGGACGTACCGTTTAGTGAATTTCACGGCCTCCCACAAAGTTAATAATACGCTAGTTGCTTTAGGCCCGTTACTTAAATAATATTACTTTCCTAAACTCGGGTGCACATTTATGTGACCCAAATCCAAATCTCAATGAAGTCGAAATGTGTCAAAAACCTCGGTTGCATTTATGTGACGTGGTTCAAGACGCGTTTTCACGACGTTGCAATTCTCTTTAAAATCATAATAAAATCGGTTTAAAGTTAAAAGGCACATAAGTGAAAACATGTATTAAAATCAGATGTTTATCCAATTATAATAATTTAAGCGACCGTGCTAGAACCATGGGATCCGGGGTTCCTAACACCTTCCCGCGGGTCAACAGAATTTCTGGTTCGCAGACTCCAACTGGGAAGTCGAAATTTTCCTCGATTTGGGATTCAAGTTAAACCGGTGACTTGGGACACCAAAAAGCCAATCCTTCCCAAGTGGCGACTCTAAAACTCAATAAATAATCCCATTTCGAATCATGTCACTTTAACTGAAAAAACTCCCTTATATACTATCCTTCGAGGTAGGTGTGTAAAAAGGAGGTATGACATTCGTAAATGCAAAGCCTCCAAAGTTAGCCAGTGATCGCAAATGCGATGCCTGCCTTCACAATTCCTAGCTCGCAATTGCGAGCTTCCCTTCGTAATTCCCAAGCCAGCAAAGGTCGGAGTTTGTGATTGCGAACCCCTGTTCGCATTTCCCATACCTGCGACCTGCAAATTGATTTTTCACATCTTTTCAAAAAAAAAAAAACTCCCTCGGGTGATTTTCCAAGAACAACTCTTCTTCCAAATCGATTGTAAGTTAATTTTTACTCATTTCTTTCAATCATTAACATCTTTTAACATGATTTCAACTCAAAATCAATGAATTTCATGGGGGAAATTGGGTGTATTGGGTAGAACTAAGGTTTTTCAAAAATTGGGGATTTGGACCGCTATTTGAGGTCTGATTTCAAAACAAATTACATATTTTGAGGAATGGGGGAATGGGTAATCGGGTTTTGGTTTGAACCTCAGGTTATGACCATGTGGGCCTGGGGGCGGTATTTGACTTTTGGGCAAAACTTTGGGAAATTTATTTTTATGCATTCAAATTGATTCATTTAGCATTTATTGATGTAATTAAGTAACTTGTGATGAGATACGAGCGAATTGGCGGTGGAATCAAGGGGTAAAGCTATAATTGAAACTTGAGTGGTGTTCGAGGCATCGAGGTAAGTATTTGGTCTAACCTTAGCTTAAGGTATTAGGAGTTGTGTCTCTCTGCTACGTGTTAATTGTGGAGTATGACCTATAGGCATGGTGACAAGTACTATACGTTAGTGTCAAGTATGCCTGTGAGTCTTGTGTTGTAAATTGTTATGACTATGTTGTGGTTTATTGTGCCTCACATGTTATTATCATCATTGTTCCCTTGCCAGGATGTTTGTTCGAGATTATTGTTCCCTTGCTGGGATATTATTGAGATATCATTGTTCCCTTGCCGGGATGCTTGGTTGATATTATTGTTCCCTTGCCAGGATATTGTTGAGATAATGTTGTTCCCTTGTCGGGATGTTTGTTGATATTATTCTTCCCTTGCCGGATTCCTTGTGATTATTGTTGGCTCGTAACTAGGAGCGGGTGGTACGCCTACCATAAGAAATAATTAAATGGGAGTGGGTGGTATGCCTACGACAAGGTATAATAAAATGGGAGCAAGTGGTACGCCTACCACAAGATATAATGAAATGGGAGCGGGTGGTACGGCTACCACAAGATATGATAAAATTGGAGCGGGTGGTACGCCTACCATAAGATATGATGAAATAGGAGCAGGTGGTACGCCTACCATAAGATATGATAAAATGGGAGCGGGTGGTATGCCTACCGCAAGATATGATAAAATGGGAGTGGGTGGTACGCCTACCACAAGATACGATGAAATGGGAGTGGGTGGTACGCCTACCACAAGATAAAAGAAATAGGAGCGGGTGGCACGCCTGTCATCAGATATAGGAAATGGGATCGGGTTGCAGCCCTGCAACAAGATGTGAAAAGAAAGTGAAATCTACCCTTGTTAGTGATTCCTTTATAATTCTCTTGATATTCTATTTTTACCTGTTAATCCCCGAAGCATGTTTCCCCCTTCCATCTTTACTTGTTTACTTTTGCATTTCTTTCCGCTGTATATATTTGAACTGCACAGGTGTATGTGGTAGTTTGGTCCTAGCCTCGTCACTACTTCACCGAGGTTAGCCTAGACACTTACCAGCACATGGGGTTGGTTGTGCTGATACTATACTTTGCACTATATGCAGATCCCGGAGCAGCTCTTGGACCATAGTCGGATGCTACTTTCAGTCCACGCGGAGATCCAAGGTAGACCTGCATGCATCCGCAGGCCCTAGCATCTCCCTTTATCCCTTTTAACTGTTTCATTTCCCTTTTGTTCAAAAATAGTGTAATGTTATTTCTTCAGACTTTATATGTAACACCTCTTAGACCGTTTGTGACACTGTGACACCAGGTTTTGGGTGATTAAGGCTTGGGTAGTTGTAATAGACATAGATTTTAGATATTTTATTGATGTCTTCCGCTTTAATTTAAATTTCCGCTATTATTATGTTATCACTTTTATGTTTGCTAAAAGGGAATAATATGATAATAAAGTAAGTAGTTAAAAGATTGGCTTGCCTAGCTCTCATTAATAGGCACCATCACGATTCCCGAGGATGGGGAATTCGGGTCGTGACAAGTTGGTATCAGAGCTCTAGGTTACATGGGCCTCACAGTTCACAGACAAGCTTAGTAGAGTCTGAGGGATCTGTACGGAGACATCTGTATTTTTCCCCCAGAGGCTACAGAGTTAGGAAAAACTTCACATTTATTCTTTCCTATTGTGCAGTTTGGTTTCTCAATCCTAATTGAAATTATATTCTGTTCTTTCGCAGATGGCGAGAACTCGCGCTTCCTCATCCACTGACCAGCAGCCCGAGCCCCCAGCAGCAGCTCCCACGAGGGGTAGAGGGCGAGGTCGAGGCCATGTTAGAGGCCGAGGTAGAGGTAGAGCTCAGCCCCGAGCAGCAGCACTAGCAGAGGAGCCTCAGGTTGATTTTGATGATGAGGTTCCGGCCCCAGCAGTTCCGGTGGGCCCAGCTCAGGTCCCAGAGGGGTTTATTGCTACCCTAGTTCTTCAGGATGCTCTAGTCCGTCTAGTGGGGCTTATGGAGAGTGCCACCCGAGCAGACTTGCTTCCTGTAGCACCAGCCATCTCTCAAGCTGGAGGAGGAGACCAGACTCCTGCTACTCACACTCCGGAGCAGGTAGCTCCCCAGTTTCAGACTCCAGCAGTTCAGCCAGTTGGAGTAATTTAGCTGGGTATGGTAGTTCAGATCGGTGATGGAACAGCTATGTCTGCCGATGCTTTGTGGAGGTTGGATAGGTTTACCAAGCTTTTCCCTACTACTTTTTTAGCAGTGCATATACTAAGGATCCCCAAGATTATCTAGACATCTATCACGAGGTTCTCAGGAACATGGGGATAGTTGAGACCAATGGGGTTGATTTTGCCACTTTTCGCTTGTATGGATCCACCAAGACTTGGTGGAGGGATTTCTGTTTGGCTAGACCAGCTGGATCGCCAGCTTTCACTTGGGAGCAATTCACTTAGTTATTTTTGGGGAAGTTTCTCCCCATCACTCAGAGAGAGGCCTATCGGAGGCAGTTTGAGCGGCTTCAGCAGGGTTCCATGACTATTATCCAGTATGAGACCAGATTCATTGACTTGGATCTTTTTGCTCTTGTCATACTTCCCACCGAGAGAGAGAGGGTAAGGAGGTTCATTGACGGACTTATTCAGCCAATTCGTCTTCATATGGCTAGGGAGACTAGGAGTGAGATATCTTTCCAGGAGGCGACCAATGTGGCATGGAAGATTGAGATAGTTCTGTCACAGGGAGGTGGTCATGGGTCGAACAAAAGGCCTCGTCATTTCGGCTGATTCAGTGGTACCTCGTCTAGAGGTAGGGATTCATATGGTATACACCATCCTCCTAGGCTTTTTCAGTCAGCACTTAAGGTTCCTACGGTGCTTCAGTTGGTCATGGTTCTCAGATGCAGTATTCTGATCAGCAGTTCTACAGTGCACCACCAGCTTCTATCAGTGCACCTCCCCTTCAGAGTTTCCAGGGTTGTCAGCCCCAGTAGTCGAGGGTTTGTTTTACTTGTGGCAACACGAGGCATATTGCTAGGTATTTCCCTCGAGCACCACAAAGCTCTTAGCATGAGAGTTCCCGTGCCATGGTTCAGGCACCAGGTGTTCCAGAGCCCGCCCAGCCAGCTAGAGGTTGGGGTATAGGTGCTAGAGGTAGAGGTATAAGAGGTGAAACTCAGGCCGCTAAAGGTGGAGGCCAGCCAGTAGCAGGCCACCCCAGGGATGTAGTTCAGGATGGTAGGGCCTAGCCCCGATGTTATGCTCTTCCAGCTAGGCCCAAGGCTGAGGCTTCAGATGTAGTTATTACAGGTACGGTTCTGGTTTGTGATAGAGACGCTTCAGTGTTATTTGATCCAGGGTCCACATACTCGTATGTGTCATCTTATTTTGCATCGTATCTAGTCATGCCTAGTGATTCTTTGAGTTATCCTGTTTATGTGTCTAGCCCGGTGGGTGATTCTATTATGGTAGATCGAGTCCATCGTTCATGTATAGTTGTGATTGGGGGTCTTGAGACTCGTGTAGATTTGTTGCTTCTAGACATGGTCGATTTTGATGTCATATTAGGGATGGACTGGTTATCACCTTACCATGCTATCTTGGACTATCATGCCAAGACTGTGACCTTAGCGTTACCGGGTTTACCTCATTTAGAGTGAAGAGGGACTCCTAGTCATTCTACCCGTAGTGTTATCTCTTATGTGAAGGCTCGATGTATGGTCGAGAAGGGGTGTTTGGCCTATTTGGCATATTTTCGTGAATCTAGTGATGAGGTTCCTTCTGCTAATTCTATGCCCGTTGTTCGTGAGTTTCCTGAGGTTTTCCCTTCAAACCTGCCGGGTATGCCACCCGACAGGGATATTGACTTTTGCATTCATTTGGCTCCGAGCACTCAGGCCATTTCTATATTGCTGTATCGTATGGCCCCGCCTGAGTTGAAAGAGTTGAAGGAGAAGTTGCAAGACTTGCTTGAGAAGGGTTTTATTAGGCCGAGTGTATCGCCTAGGGGTGCGTTGGTGTTGTTTGTTAAGAAGGACGGATCGATGAGAATGTGTATTGATTACCTGCAGCTGAACAAGGTTACAATCAAGAATAAGTATCCATTGCCAAGGATTGATGATTTGTTTGATCAGCTTCAGGGTGCCAAGGTATTTTCAAAGATTGACTTGAGATTTGGCTACCATCAGTTGAGGATTAGGGCATCCGATGTCCCTAAGACAGCTTTTCGCACTAGGTACGGGCATTATGAGTTCTTGGTGTTGTCATTCAGGTTGACAAATGCCCCAACAGCTTTGATGAATTTGATGAACCGAGTGTTCAGGCCTTAATTGGATTCGTTCGTGATAGTATTCATTGATGATATTTTGATCTATTCCCGCAGCCCGGAGAAGCACAAGCAGCATCTTAGACTGGTTCTTCAAAACTTGAGGGATAGTCATTTATATGCTAAGTTCTCGAAGTGTGAGTTCTGGTTGAGTTTAGTTGCATTCCTAGGGCATGTCGTATCAGTAGAGGGTATTTAGGTTGATCCGAAGAAGATTGAGGCAGTCAAGAACTGGCCTAGACCAGCATCAGCTAGAGAGATTTGGAGATTCTTGGGATTGGCATGCTACTATCGTCGGTTCGTGGAGGGGTTTTCATCTATCGCAGCCTCAATAACCAGGTTGACCCAGAAGGGTGCCCAGTTCAGATGGTCTGATGAGTGTGAGGTGAGCTTCCAGAAGCTTAAGACAGCTCTGACTACGGCACGGATGTTGGTTTTTCCCCAGGTTCAGGGCTCTATACAGTTTATTGTGCTACATATCGTATTGGACTTGGTGCGGTGTTGATGCAGGATGGCAAATTCATTGCTTATGTTTCGCGGCAGTTGAAGATTCATGAGAAGAAATATCCAGTTCATGATTTGGAGTTGGCAGCCATTGTTCACGCATTGAAGATTTAGAGGTATTATCTGTATGGCGTGGCATGTGAGGTGTTCACAGATCACAAGAGTCTTCAGTATTTGTTCAAGCAAAAAAGAGTTGAATTTGAGGCAGAGGATGTGGTTGGAGTTGTTGTAGGATTATGATATCACTATCTTATATCATCCGGGAAAGGCTAATGTGGTGGCTGATACTTTGAGTAAGAAGTTAGCCAGTATGGGCAGTCTTGCTTATATTCCAGTCGATGAGAGACCGCTTCCTTTGGATGTTCAGGATTTGGCCAATCAGTTTGTGAGGTTGGATGTTTCTGAGCCCAGCCGTGTGTTATCTTGCATGATCGCTCGTTCTTCATTACTGGAGCGTATTCGAGATCATCAGTATGATGATCCCCATTTGTGTGTCCTTAGAGACACGGTGCAGCATGGAGATGCAAAGCAGGTTACCTTGGGTAATGATAGAGTTTTGAGATTGCAGGGTCCAGTTTGTATGCCTAATGTGGATAGGCTTTGGGAGTTGATTTTAGAGGAGGCCCATAGCTCCAGGTACTCTATTCATCCGGGCACCGCGAAGATGTATCAGGATTTGCAGCAGCATTATTGGTGGCAGAGAATGAAGAAGGATATTGTTGCATATGTGGCGGCTTGGTGATTGAATTATCATCAGGTTAAGTATGAGCATCACAGGCCTGGTAGATTGTTTCAGAGGATTGAGCTTCCCGAGTGGAATTGGGAGCGGATAACTATGGATTTCGTTATTGGACTCCCACAGACTCGAAGAAAGTTCAACACAATATAGGTCATTGTTGATAGGCTAACCAAGTCAGCGTATTTCATTCATGTGGAAGTCTCCTATTTTTCCGAGAGGTTAGCTGAGATCTATATTCGGGAGATTGTTCTCCTTCATGGTATGCCCGTGTCTATCATTTTGGACCGTGGTACGTAGTTTACCTAATGCTTCTGGAGGACAGTTCAGCGAGAGTTGGGCATGCGGGTTGAGTTGAGCACAACGTTTCATCCTCAGACAAACAAGCAGTCCAAGCGAACTATTCAGATTTTGGAGGATATGCTCCTAGCTTGTGTTATTGACTTTGGAGGCTCGTAGGATCCGTTTTTGCCTTTACTAGAGTTTGCCTACAACAACAGCTACCAGTTGAGTATTCAGATGGCTCCTTATGAGGCTTTATATGGTAGGCGGTGTCGGCAACCGGTTGGATAGTTTGAGCCGGGAGAGGTTCGGTTGTTGGGTACGGATCTGGTTCAGGAGGCTTTGGACAAGGTTAGGATTATTCAGGATAGGCATCATATAGCTCAGTCCAGGAAAAAGAGTTATGCCAACCGCAAGGTTCGTGATTTGGCATTCATGGTCGGTGAGCGGGTATTGCTTTGAGTGTCGCTCATGAAGGGTGTGATGAGATTTGGGAAGAAGGGCAAGCTTAGCCCGAGGTTTATTGGCCCGTTTGAGATTCTTGATCGAATGGGAGCGGTGGATTATAGACTTACGTTGTTGCCGAGCTTATCAGTCGTGCATCCAGTGTTTCATGTGTCCGTGCTTCGAAAATATAACGGTGATCCATCCCACATGTTAGATTTCAGCACTGTCTAGTTGGACAAGGACTTGTCTTATGAGGAGGAGCCGGTAGCTATTCTAGACCGGCAGGTTCGTTAGTTGAGATCGAAGAGTTTTCCTTTGGTTCGTGTTTACTGGAGGTGTCAGCCTCTTGAGGCATCGACCTGTGAGTCTGAGTCTGATATGCGGAGCTATTATCCCTATCTTTTCCCCGACTCAGGTGCTTCCTTCTTCTGTCCGTTCGAGGACGAACTGTTGTTTTAGAGGTGGAGAATGTGATGACCCAAGAGGTCATCACTTATTTTTAAAATGAATTCTGCGTTTTGACGCTAAAAACCCTCTTTTAGCATCACCTCGATTTGCATGCACAGTCCGGGCGTATAGCCGGAAAGCTTATATGTGAAAATCTGTGAAAAATGATAAATTTTGACTATGAAATTAATTAATTTGACTTTGGTCAATATTTTGGGTAAACGGACCCGGACCCATGATTTGACGGTCCCGAGGGTCCGTAGAAAAATATGGGACTTGGGCGTATGCCCGAAATCAAATTCCAAGGTCCCAAGCCCGAGAAATGAATTTTTGAAGAAAATTATGTTCTGAAATTGTTTAAAGAATTTGGAAATGAATTTTGAATAGAACATGTTGGCATCGGGCCTGTATTTTGGTTTCGGCGCCCAGTATAGGTCTCATATATGATTTAAGATAATTCTGTGAAGTTTGGTAAGAAACGGATCCGTTTGACGTGATTCGGACCTTAAATGCAAAATTTGATGTTTAAGGAAGTTTTGAGAAATTTCATTGATCTTGAGGCTTAATTCGTGTTCATGACGTTATTTTGGTGATTTTATTTCAAGAATAAGTCCGTGGGATATTTTGAGGTTGTGTGTATATTTGGTTTGGAACCGCGAGGGCTTGGGTAAGCTTTGGATAGGGCACGGGGTGCATTTTGAACTTAGAAAATTACAAAATTTTAGCTGTGCATAGCAGGCTTGCAGGCTTCGCATTTGCGAAGCCTGGATCGCAAATGCGAGTGGCATTTCGCAATTGCGAAGGAAGCCCAGGCCAGCTCCTTCTCGCAAATGCCAGGAAATTCATCGCAAATGTGATTCCCCTGCAGTCGCAAATGCGACCTTTTATTCGCTAATGCGAAGCTTCCCAGGTTGGCAAGTGATCGCAAATGCGATGCCTACCTTCTCAATTCCAAGCTCGCAATTGCGAGCTTCCCTTCGTAATTACCAAGACAGAAGAGGTCGGGGTTCACAATTGCAAACCCCTGTTCGCATTTCCCATACTTGCGACCTGCAACTTTATACTTAGACGATTTTAAACCCATTTTTCCCATCTTTTCAAAACAAAAACTCCCTAGGGCGATTTTCCAAGAACAATTCTCCTTCCAAATCGATTTTAAGTTAATTTTTACTCATTTATTTCAATCATTAATATATTTTAACATGATTTCAACTCAAAATCAATGATTTTCATGGGAAAAATGGGAGTTTTGGGTAGAACCTAAGTTTTTCAAAAATTGGGGATTTGGACCTCGATTTGAGGTCTGATTTCAAAGCAAATTATATATTTGGGTTCGTGGGGGATTGAGTAATTGGGTTTTGATTTAAACCTCAAGTTTTAACCATGTGAGCACGGGGGAAATTTTTTACTTTTTGGGCAAAACTTTGGGAAATTCATTTCATGCACTCAAGTTGATTCATTTAGCGTTTATTGATGTAATTAAGTAACTTGTGACTAGATACGAGCGAATTAACGGTGGAATCAAGGGGTAAAGCTATAATTGAAACTTGAGTTCTGTTCGAGGCATCGAGGTAAGTGTTTGGTCTAACCTTAGCTTGAGGGATTAGGAGTTGTGTCTATTTGCTACGTGTTAATTGTGGAGTACGATATATAGGCATGGTGACGAGTATCTATACGTCGGTGTCAAGCATGCCCGTGAGTCTTGTGTTATAAATTGTTATAACTCCGTTGTGGTTTATTATTCCTCACATGTTATTATCATCATTGTTCCCTTGCCGGAATGTTTGTTCGATATTATTGGTCCCTTGCCGGGATATTATTGAGATATCATTGTTCCTTTTCCGGGATATTATTGAGATAACATTGTTCCCTTGTCGGGATATTTGTTGATATTATTATTCTATTGCCGGGATTCCTTGTAATTATTGTTGGCTTGTAACTGGGAGCGGGTGGTACGCTTACCGCAAGATATAATGAAATGGGAGCGTGTGGTATGCCTACCACAAGATTCAAATGGGAGCGGGTGGTACGCCTACCACAAGATATGATGAAATGGGAGCGGTGGTACGCCTACCACAAGATACGATGAAATGGGAGCTGGTGGTACACCTACCACAAGATAAAAGAAATGGGAGCGGGTGGCACGCCTGCCATGAGATATAGGAAATAAAATCGGGTTGCACACATGCAACAAGATGTGAAAAGAAAGTAAAATCTACCTTTGTTTCCTTATTCTTGTTAGTGGTTGAATTTTGATTCCTTTATAATTCTCTTGATATTTTATTTTTACCTGTTATTTCCCTAAGCATGTTTCCCTCTCCCATCTTTACTTGTTTACTTCTGTATTTCTTTCCGCTGTATATATTTGAACTGCACAGGTGTATGTGGTAGTTTGGTTCTAGCCTCGGCACTACTTCACCGAGGTTAGTCTAGACAGTTACTAGCACATGGGGTCGGTTGTGCTGATACTACACTCTGTACTATGTGCATATCCCGAAGTAGCTCTTGGACCGTAGTCGGAGGCTACCTTCAGTCCACACGGAGATCCAAGGTAGACCTGCAGGCGTTCGAATGCCCTGGCGTCTTCCTCTATCCCTTTTTTCATTTTATTTCCCATTTGTTTAGAAAAAGTGTACTGTTATTTCTTCAGACTTTGTATGTAGTACTTCGTAGACCGTCTGTGATACTGTGACACCGGGTTTTAGGATATTAAGGCTTGAGTAATTGTAATTGACATAGATTTCAGATATTTTATTGATGTCTTCCGCTTTAATTTAAATTTTCGTTGTTATTACGTTATCGCTTTATATTTTTTAAAAGGGAATAATTTGTGATGACTCGAACCGTCGTCACGTGAGTTACCGCCTCGTTTTCCCCATATTGTGTTGCTTTATGTTTCAATATCGATATTTGAGTTGATCGGGTGGAATTGAGTTGGTTTTAGTTGGAAATGAGGCACTTAGCCTCTTAGAAGAAAGCTTATTTTAGAAAAGTCAATCGAAAGTTGACTATGTGGTCAGAGGGCTCGGATGTGAATTCTGGTGGTTCGGTTAGCTTCGAGGGATGATTTGTGACTTAGGAGTGCGATCGGAATTGAATTTGGAGGTCCAGTGTAGAATTAGGCTTGAATTGGCGAAAGTTTGAATTTTGGCGAATTCCGATTGATAGGTGAGATTTTGATCCGAGGGTCGGAAAAGGAATTCCAAAAGTTGCAGTAGCTTCGTTAGGTGATTTTGGATATGTCTGTAAATTTTCAGCTCATTTGGACGTTGTTTGGTCGGGTTTTTTATTGAATACGCATTTCGGAAGTTTTAATGAAAACTAGGCTTGAATCAGATGTGTTTTAATGGTTTTAGCATTGTTTGACGTTGTTTTGAGGATTGGAACAAGTTTGAATAAGGTTGTTGGATGTGTTGGTGTTTTTGGTTGAGGTCCCGGGGGCCTCGGGGTGATTTCGGATGATTAATCGGAAGTTAGAAGCATTTTTGTTGCAGCAGATTTTTTTGAGCCTTCTGGTATTTCCGCATCTGTTGAAAAGGAGCCGCCTAAGCGGTTCTGCAAATGCGGTGGGGGAGGCCGCAGAAGCGGGCAGGTGTGGCCCAAGGAATTTCCGCATAAGCGGACGTGTAGGCGCTTCAGCGAGTCCGCATAAGCGGTTAATATACCGCAGAAGCGGTTAGAGGTAAACAGCATAAGCGGATGTATGGATCGCATAAGCGGTCCCAGGTTTTTTAAGTGAGACCGCATAAGCGGTCAATTTGTCGCATAAGTGGTACCGCTGGTGCGGTTAAAGGACCGCAGAAGCGGAAATCTGGACTGTGTTTAATAAATAGTGTTCGCGAATTTCAGAAGTTAAGAAAACATTTTAGACTTCAGGAAGAGGCGATTTTGGGCGATTTGGAGAGGATTCGAAGGGGACTCCATCAGGTATGAATTTATATACCCGAATAATGTTGTTATGGTGTAAAAACAAGGATTTAAACATGGAAATTCAAGGAATTAAAGGGTAAAAATGGAGGTTAGGGCTTGAAACCTAAGAAGGTTTGAATTGATGATTTGAGGGGTCAAATGGACTCCGATTCTTGTGTATTTTATATGTACGGACTCGTGGCAAGACGAGGTTTCCGTTGATGTGAATTTCATAATTTTTCGAGAAGTGGGCCCGTGGCTCGGGTTTTGCCAACTTCGTGTTTTTGGGTGTTTTTCGAGTTCTTTCAATTGGGTTATGTTCCATTAGCCTATTGTAATGTATTCGTTGTGGTTTTGACCAGATTCGATGCGCGAGGAGGCAGATTCGAGAGGAAAAGGCATAGCGGACTAGTCATGTGGCCGGTTGAGGTGAGTAATAGATGTAGATGATGACCTGAGGGTTTGAAACCCCGGTATATCACATTGTGACGCTATATTGAGGCGAGACACGTACTCTACGGTGAGTGCGGGGTCGATTATGATTGGGGGATATGGCTTACTCCTACCGAATGATGTTCGTATTGTGTTATTGGCTAGAAATTAGTTGACAAACCTCCTACTTGGATGGTTATGGTTATATTTGGGCTGTATGCCGATTATTTTGATCCCGTAGGGATTATTATCATTGTTTCCATGATGTTTAGCATGTTTTCATGATATCAGTCCTGAGTTAAGTACTGTCTCGAAATGGCTAGTAAATTCTAAGGCTTTAACCACTAAATTATTAATTTCTGATAATTGGCACTAAAAATGGTAAGTTTGATTGTGCCCCTGTGGCTTGCATGCATATAATTGGACTGATTGTGGATCGGGTTGTACGTCGCAGCGAATGTTATGATGATATTGTACTTGAGCTATAGGAGCCCCTCCGGAGTCTGAAACCCCACAGTGAGCGCGGGTACCCAAATGGATCGGG
>MU702904.1:65162-90372 GCA_026770625.1 Nicotiana glauca | reverse complement strand
ATATATCATCAAAACAACATAAAAATGTGATTATTTAGGGCGTGATTATAGTCAAATTCACCTATTATCACTTGTATAGAAACATAGCAAGTTTTTAAACAACGCCCAAAAAAAATATTTCAAATTTCGTGAATAACATCATTTAATGTAATCCTTTAGATGGTCTAGTTTTGTAAGGGATACTATATATTTTGTGTGACATCTATCATTTAAAAACTAATACGCCTAAGAACAAAGTGATATATTCTACAATTTTGCATCAAAGCTCATCAATGGAATCTTAATTGAATGAAACTTTCTTTATTGTTTCATTTTTGCATTTAAATTTTCATGCGCCTAGAAAAACCTAACTATTAGCACTTTAAAGAAATCATCTCATACTGTAAATATAAAATTTTATCGAGGTAAAAAAATAAAATAAAATTTCATCAAATTTGATCTAACAAACAAGCATAGCATCTCTCATTCCCATCAATGAACATTATATAGGGTATTAGAAAGAAAAAATATTATAGAGTGAATCGACGATTTTATCGAACATGTCATGTTGGATATCTTTCTTTCAATTTGTTTGTCTTCCTTAAATTTATCACTGTAAGATTTGGTATTTGTAATGGTCATATGAGATTATATGCGAAAGAATGGAGATAAAACAATTGGCCTATTCTATTCTTTCGGAAAAAAGAATGGGAAATAATAGATTGAAAATCCGTCAATTTAACGTTGAATTTTACATACATGTGCATGCACATACAAACGCACATATATACTTATACGTATACATGTAGGTAAGTTTATTCAACCCGATAAAAAGAATGAATTCTAAAATTGAAATAGTATATTGAGTTAAAAATAATTGCAATATACTCTTCAACTCTAGGAGAATTGGTTATTTAAGGAGAATAACATATTTTATATAGCCGGGAAAAAAGAACTATGAAAAATTTAAAGGAAATAACTATTCTTTTATGTCACTAACTGACGGTAAGAAAATAATCTAAATAGAAAGATTTTTTTTTTTCGAGAAATGACACTTAAATCATTGAGTTTTCATTCTTGTATTTCGCTATCTACTTTTCGGAAATATTGTCACCAGAATTTCAATGTTCTTTTATTTGTTTTCCAGATTATAGTTCAAGTTTCTAATTTTTTTTTTTTTTTTGTGAAAAAGATAGTTATATTATAGCTAAGCTCGTATAAGAGAGTCGTTTACAAGATGCATCAGAGACATCAGATGTACATTAGTAGTAATTAGTGCTAAGGTCCCTATGTAGGAACCAATACTATAAACTAAACTTGAATTAGGAAACACATTACTATAATTACTAAGTATAGTACTAATAGAAGACCTAGTATTACACAACACAGACCGGCATTTAATCATCCTTCTTCTAAGCATCCCTGCTTGATCTTGTTCATGTAAAGTTGAAGCAAAAGGTGGTGGAGTTTCAAAAACGAGACAGATATCCTTTGCATGCAGAGCTCCATAGTTGGCCGAACAATCTGCCACACTATTTTGCTCCCCGTAGATGTTGTGGAGTGGGGGGCTATCCAGCTGTAGAATTAATAACCTGCAACCATTAATTATATTAGTGTACTGCATTGTAGTGCTATTAAACATAGCAAGTAAGGCTTGTGCATCTGTCTCAATGATGAGTGGTGTGAGTTTCTTTTGTACAATAATTTTCAAGCCCATAAGCAAAGCAAGAAGTTCTGTCTGAATAGTTGTCCTATGTATGGCTTTCCCTGTAAATCCTATGATCCAATCTCCTAGATAATTATGAAAAATACCACCAATACCATATGTATTATATTTGAGTGAGCAAGAACCATCAATGTTAAGCTTGTAATAGAATTTGTTTGGGGGTGCCATTTGATATAAAGAGGTATTAGAGTGTGATTTTTTTATATTTGATTTGTGAGGTAATAAAATTCTGTAGCTTTCTTTAGAATGACAGCTGTATTTAAATGGGTTTTCTTATGATCTAATGTATTTTTAATTCGAATAATCCAAAGTTCCCATAATGCAAAGGGTATAAGGGTGGTATTTGGGATTGTATGATGTTTGTAGGTTGACTCCTGATGTATAAAATGGTGTAACCAAGTTATAGTATCATTGTGAGATAGAAGCGAGTTTACATTAATAATTGACATCTTAAGCATAGCCCACAATTGTACAGCAACTAGATATTCTAGGAAGAGATACTGTAATGTTTCAGGAGTCATAAGGCACTGTGGACAAATGAAGAAGTTAAGAATGCCTAATCTTGTGAGATATGCATTTGTTGGTAGGCGATCATGACAAAGTAACCATAAGAAGAAAGAAATTTTCGAAGGAATATGCAGTTGCCAAAGCCACTTAAAATCAGAAGTAAGAACAGTAGTTTTAGGAGTTATATTATTGAAGATAGCATTGTATATTGATTTGACTGAAAACATGCCATTATTTGTGAGAACCCAAAATAGTTGATCATAGGTTATAGAGGCAAAGGGCATATAAATATCAGTGATGGCATTTTTTAAGGTAGGAGGTAAACAAATGGGTAACATATTAAAATGCCATTTATGATTGTAATTGTAATGTGAAACTATTTTGTTATCCTAGTATTGTGGAAGGGATCCATATATGTAATTACAAATTAAAGTATTCTGACTAATCCAAGGATCATTCCAAAATTTGACATGATTTTCTGAGGTGAGGTTCCATTTATTTCCTAAACCACAGCATGACCATCCTTGTATAATATTACGCCAAGTTATTGAAACTTGTTTTTTAATCAAGTGAGAAGGTCTTATGTAATTATGCAGTAAAACTTGTGCCCATAGTTGATTGGGGTTCTTAAATAACCTCCAAGCAAGGCTTGCATGTAAAGTCTGATTTTTTATAGAGAGGTTTTGTATGCCCAGTCTTTCTTGAGCTAGAGGTTGTGTAATGGTAGCCCACTTTATTAAATGTCGTTTTTTCTTTTGTGGAGTTGTACCCCGGAGGAAATTACGTTGATAACAGTTTAGAGAGGAAAGTGCATAAGAAGGGATTTTTATGTATTGCATAATGTGATTGGAAGATGGTTTAAAGTGGAACGAATTAGAGTAATCCTGCCTCCTTTTGATAAGAAGCTGGTTTTCCATCCTGCTAATTTATTCTTAAAATTATCAAGAAGGAATTGATAATCTTGTTTAGTTGGCTTCTTAGTAAATATAAGAAACCCTAAGTATATCCCAAAGCTTTTCCCTTCAATCATTTTGAAAATTTGGATAATAGTAGTTCTTATATTAGGAGAACAATTATTAGAGAAGAAGATTTTAGATTTATCAAAAATTATAATTTGTCCTGAGTGGTATGTAAAATGAGTAATAGTCTTAACAATGAATTGACAAGATTTATCAGTTATTTTAGATGTGAGAATAATATCATCAACAAAGACTAATAGGTTAGAATTGTGATATTGTGGATGTTGTTTTATATTTAGGAATTAAACAAAGGAAGGTAGTGTTGATAGAAGGATCAATCTTATGTTCGCAAAAAAACTTTGTGACAAAAGTTTTTGACAGAGTTACCAATTATGTGCCAATATTTTTGATAAAATAATGGATGAAGACCATCTGGTCCTAGTTCTTTTATGGTTTAAAGGAATTAATTGCATTGATAATTTCACAGTCTTGCAACGGATTAGTTAAAGCTTCTTGATCAATTGTTGTTAAAATATTGCAAGGCTTAAGTGATTACTTGTAGTAGAAATGACTTTTTGTGTAGTAAAGAGATGTTGATAGTAATAAGTAATATGGTCCCTAATATGATAAGGATTAGTAGTCCAATTTCCCCCTTCGTCTTGAAGGGCTGCGATGCGATTATGTCTTCTACGATTTAAAGTACTAAGGTGAAAAAAATTGTATTTGCATCACCATCATTTAACCAATCAATACGTGACTTTAATTTTGAAAAATCCTCCTCAAGTCTAAGGATTTTATTAAATTCCATATTTAGAGTATATTCCGGGTTATGAAGAAAAGTACTAGTTGGGTGATGAATAGAGGATTGAATACCGTTCAAACGAGCCATTAAAGTCTTTTTACGGTTAAATAAATTACCAAAAGTAGATTTATTCTACTCTTGTTGTACTATAGTAGTAAAACTATTAATGGCAGGTATTAAATAGACATTATCAAGCCAAGCTTGTTGAACTATAGATGTAAACGTACGGTGGGTAGTCCAAATAGTTTCAAACCTAAAGATTTTTTACGAGGTAAAGGACAGTGTTGAAGTTCTAATTTTGTAGGACAATGGTCTGAATGTGTGCGAGGAAGATGTGTAACCAGTGTATTAGGATATTGATTAATCCATTCTTAATTAGCCGTGAGACGATCAATACGTTCAAGTATATTAAAACTGTTATGCCTACCATTTGTCCATGTATAACGACTACGTTTATATCCTAAATCCGTTAATCGTGAATAATTTAAGCAGTCTAATAATTTATTAGCTCTAGAATTATTAATAGTTAAACCACCAAATTTATCATTTGCATGCAGTATCTCATTAAAATCACCACCTAATAACTGTGGACCCTTATAATGATCATAAATATGCATTATATTTTGCCATAACGATTGTCTAGTTGCTAAGTCAGTACTAGCATAGATGGCAGTAAATAAAAAAGTAAATGGGAAGAGGAGCACCTAAATATGACAATGGATTTCTTGAGAGGTAATAGCCACTTATTCCACATGAAGTGCATCTGAAGTCATAAAATAGCAATTCCTCCTGACTGTCCAACTGCAGCAACCTCAATTAAGCCATTAAAATTAAAATCCTCCTTAACTGTTTGATGGCTTTGACAGTGAGTTTCCAACAAAACAACCATTGATGATCTATTGTAATCTAGTAATGGACGGAAATTTCTTCTAAAATCATCTGACTGGGCACCCCGACAATTCCAAATAATAAAAAATTCATATAGCTAAGGGTGTCAGATGGTGGAATGTTCCTTTGATTCCTGTGACTGCTTGACTGCCCTGAGCGAAGTAGAAACTTCGGAAGGAGAAGCATGGTATACTTTCCCACGTCTGGATTTGTAGTTGGCCTTATTGTGAATGATGCTTTGAGTAGATTATGAGGGCACCTTATGTATATCTTTCTTTCGTACTCCTCCTTCTGAACAAAGACCCTGATTCCGTCAATCAAGAATGCTCAATACTTATAGGAGTTTAACTTACTATTTGGAAAAAAAAAAATATTGGCAATGAAATTTAACATGCTAATTCTATAATTATTTTATGTAATTCCTTATATTAATTACCTTTCAAATGATCTATTCTAGTATTTCATCTGGAAACTATTGTGTACTATACAATATCCATGGATAAAAGTAAAATTTCTATATACCCTATTTCTTCCGTAAGCGGAATTTGATGTTGAAGTAGTAAATAATCAAATAATCAAAAGCAGTCGCAAATTTAAAAAATTTAACAAACGGTAGTAGAACATATGACTGCTTGTTCTTTTCTTAAAATGGACGAAAGAAATTATAAACTCACATAATATTTTGTTGGTCCGTGATATGTTGAACGACGAAACCCTTCGCAGGGATCAAACCAAAGATAATATCTTTTTCTTTCCCCTCTACTTGTGCTGTCATTTTCATACAAATTTGTCCGAAACAGGCTTTTCCTCGTACCAAGGAAGCGACGTGAATATCTTTAATAAAGATATTTAGTTACTTATTAAAAAGTCAAAACTTTTTAGAAAGGACACTTCAAATAAATTAGTTTTTTTTCTTTTTAAAAATATTAATATTGCTATTATATTTTTAATTTTCTATAAATAAGGTAATTAAGATTTTATGGAGCATATTTTAGTAATTCAACATTTTACTTAAGGGTTTCCTACTTTTAATATAATATAGATATAAATGTAGATTTGGTCTTTTTTTCTAACTTCAGGCTTCTTATGATGGGGTTGTCATAAGTCATCGCTTCTATTCTATAAAGGCATAATATATAAACAGACCCTTAAATTTGATCTCGGTTGGCAAGTATGTCCTCTAACTTTAGATGTACACAAGTAGGTACCTCAACTTGTGTAAAGTTGAACATGTAAACACAAATGTTGATCTGGCACATACATTTTGGAGGTGTCTAGATGATCATTTTGCAAGTTAGTATTCAACTGACAAAGTGAAGACAAGTTAAGGTGTCTACATGTACACACCCAAAGTTGGAGGGCATACTTGCCAGCTGAGACCAAGTTTGATAACATGTTTACGTATTATATCTTTTATATCACATTGAAGTAAAATGCTTCATCAATATGATGATAATGGATGGAACACACTGATACACATACAGGTACAGGAACAAGAGAAATTACTTTGTTTTTCTTGACATTAAGTGATTGTGTGATTACATGATTACTGTTACGCGACGCCTTCCTGAGATTTCTTGGAAGGGCGACGTAAGGCTAAGCAACTGATGTCTGTGCAATTACTATCTGCCAACGTAAGGCTAAGAAATTACTATAAATAGTAGGCTTGGATAGCTTCGCATATAATTCGTGCTCCCGCAATCGGGCTAGGACCTTCCGCAAGTGCTCCAGGTGTTCTTCCAGTGTTTGGCTATATACCACAATGTCATCCAAGTAGACCACCACGAATTCGTCAATGTACTCTCGGAAGTCTTTGTTCATCAGGGTGTAAAATGTGGATGGAGCGTTAGTCAAGCCAAATGGCATAACCAGGAAGTCGTACGACCCGTATCTTGTGTCACGACCCCAAACCAGACACGACCGTAATGGCGCCTCTCGTGAAGAAGGGCCCAGCCGACACAATTCCCAATTCATTCATTTAAATGACTCAGTTTAATGCCTTTTTCAATTAATCAGATATTTCATAATATGAGTTTAAATAAACACTGCGAAAATAAATACAGCCCGACATCGGGGTGTCACAAGTCACGAGCGTCTACTAGGGTCTAACTACAACTGGAGAGTCTAAAATATACTGAGTACGGATAAATGAAATAAAAAGGGAGAAAAGCAGTGCTACTAACGCCGGCAACTACCTTGCTAAACTCCAATGACTCTACCTCCGATCAGCCAAAACCTGCTACCGGGTGTATAAATACCTGAATCTGCACACAAGGTGCAGGGAGTAAAGTGAGTACTCCGACTCAGTGAGAAATAAGGGTAAATAACAACTTAGCAGTAAGAAATCACGTAAAGCATATCAACATGCTATATAGAAGCAATTTAAAACCATTTAAGAAAGCAATGAAGTTGTGAAATCTCTCAAAAACATCTTAGCTCAGTTCAAACTTCTTTTGAAAATGACTTTTCAACAGTTATGCAAATGAATGCAAAGCAGTTAGTGTAGATAAGCACAGAAAATCCTGCCTTCGGGCACAAATGTCATAGTTTAATAGGTAAAATGACAAGTAAATATGAAAGATAACACATAAAGGTTCGCCCCTCGGGCACAATGTCAACAACTCCACCCCTCGGGCAATATCTCAGAACCATACCACCTCCTCGAGCAATCAAATAGAACGGTACCAGCCCCTCGGGCAATCACATAGAACAATACCAGCCCCTCGGGCTATCACATAGTACAACATCAGCCCCTCGGGCTATATCTCACATCACAATGGGTACCCGCGTTCACTAGGGGTGCACAGACTCCGGGAGGGGCCCCTTACGGTCCAAGCAAAATATTAAGCCATCTCGTGGCATCATAAGCAGGTCCTCGACCCCATATCAATATCAAGCCACCTCGTGGTGTACAATCTTAGGCCCTCGGCCTCATAATCAAATCAATGTATCACTGCTGCAGCGTGCAACCTGACCCAAAAGATACCCTCACAATAGAGGCCCTCGGCCTTAACTAGTCAAAAATTACATAAGCCTCTCGGGCAATAGTAAAATAGTGTTTCTAAGTCCAAAACATCATTTAAATATCATTTGAGTATTAAAACTAAGTGAACATGGCTGAGTTTTGAAAACAGTGAAAAATAGCATGACTGAGTTCAAGTATAAAGTCAAAACAGTGAGTAAATGTCAATAAAAATCTCTGAAGGGTTCAAATAGCTGGCACTAGGCCCAAATATGGCAGTCAACCCAAATAATGATGTCACGACCCTAAATCCCGGTCGTGATGGCGCCCAACACAACTGCTAGGCAAGCCCGACCATTAACACTCTCAACCCGAGCATGAAGCTCAAACCAATTATTTGAATACCATTTGAACAGTCATAATGAATAGCCTCCCAAAGATCAGGGGGTCATGAGTCTAGTACCTCTAATAATACAGAGTAATAAAACTCCATACTACAAATGATCAAAACTGCGGAAAATAATAAAGAGATAGGGAAGGAGTCGGGTCCTGCGGACGTCAGGCAGCTACCTCGACAACTCCAATAAAACTCTGAAACAGCATCTAGCTCAGCTATGCTCCCAAAATACCTGAATCTGCACACATGGTGCAGGGAGTAAAATGAGTACTTCCAACTCAGTGGCAATAAGAGTAAATAATACTGAGAAGAAAGAAATCACGCAAGAGCACTACATCATGCTATAAAGTACAGTACAACACTTTTTGGACAGCAATAGTTCCATGAAAATCCTTTATAAAATATCTGAATCAGTTTAAAACCTCTTTTGAAAACATCTCTTTCTTTCCTTATTAACAGTTAAACACATGAATACGATATCAAGTAGTGCAAGTCCGTACACAAATCCGCCCCTCGGGCACAACACTCCTTTAGCAATTTACACCAGGGTATCTGGTCAATAAGGCAAGTAATACATGTATGCCAATTATATATGAGCGCTAAATATCATGCCACGTAGTACAAACAATTACCAATGTGTGAATGCAATGCAATGCACCTGACGGTACACTCCGGTACCCACTGCGGCGTGCAGTCCGATCCATTTGGGCGCCCGGCGCTCACTATGGGCTTTCACACTCCGGAGGGGCTCCTACAGCCCAAGCGCAATATCAATATCACTCCCGCTGCAGCGTGCAGCCCGATCCATGCAGAGTCATGAATGCACATAAGCCTCTTGGGCAATAGTCACATAGAAGTTCTCAGCTAAAAATGTCAGTAAAATATCATTTGAGTTTGCAAATCTTAGAAAGATGGCTGATTTTGCAAAATAGTATTTTAAACCTTGGACCGAGATGACAATATATACAGTAACACAAAAATAGTGATTTTAATCCCTGAAGGATTCAAATATTCGGCACGAAACCCAAAACATGGCAATCAGTCCAAATCGTGTTAGCATCAAATAGTTTTCATTCATCCACACAGCAAATTCAACAATCGGGACGGACCAAGTCACAATCCCCAACGGTGCTCTACCCCACGCTCATACCTGGCGTGCAAGTCACCACAATACAGCACTATGATGTGCAAGTCCGGGGTTTCAAACCCTCAGGACATTATTTACAAGTATTACCCACCTCGAACCGGTGAAATTCCTCGCTCGCGACGCCTTTGCCCCTCAAATTGGCCTCCACTCGCGTCAAATCTAACCAAAATCAGGAAAAATATCTCATAATATGCTAATGGGACAACACCCAATCGAAAACAATCAAAATATAACAAAAATCTCGAAACTAGCAAAACTCGAGCCTCTGGCCCACGTCTCGAAAAATTACAAAACTTACATTACCAGATTTCTCGTCTCGCCACGAGTCTACCCATACCAAGAACTCCCAAATCCGAGCTCAAATGACCTATCAATTCCAATTTTAAATTTGTCAAAAACTCAAGCCCTAGTTCATAATTTTAGGCTCAATTTCCATGAATTTCTAGACCAATTTCACAACATAATCATGTTTTAAGGCCAATATTCTTACCTCACGTCGATTCCTCTTGAATCCCTCTGAAATTCCCGTCAAAAAGATCCCAAGGACGTTCAAATATGGAGGAAAATAGCTCCCAAGTCGCGGATGAATTATTGATATAAACCATTCTGCCCAGGCCTATTTTTGCTTTTGCGGTCCAAATGTCGCTTCTTCGACTTCCGCTTCTACGGATTTTCTTCCGCTTCTGCGGTTTCCTTCATTTTGCCCAGGACCACATCTGCGGTTAATAGTCCGCTTCTGCGGACTCGCATTTGCGAACAATGTTCCGCTTCTGCGGAACCTCCCAAGCCTCCTCCTTTCGCTTTTGCGACCACTTACCCGCTTCTGCGGACTCGCTTAAGCGAAACCAATTCCAGTTCTGCGAAACTTCCCAACTCAGCCCCAGACCGCTTTTGCGATCCTTCACCTGATTCTGCGGAACTGCTTCTGCGGTCCATTTCCGCAGAAGCGGAAATACCAGATATCATATCCTTCAGCAAATCCTTAAACTCCAAATTTCATCCCTTTAGCCATCCGAAATCACCCCGAGGCCCCCGGGACCTCAACCAAATATACCAATACATCCTATAATATTATTCAAACTTGTTCCAATCATCAAAACACTATCGTTAACATCAAAATCATCAAATTTCACCAAATCAAAGCCCAAGTTCTTCAAGAACTTCCGAAATGCACTTTTGATCAAAAACCCGACCAAACGATGTCCGAATGACCTGAAAATTTGCAGACATATCCAAAATCATCTAACAAAGCTACTGCAATTCTCGGAATTCTATTCCGACTCCCGGATCAAAATATCACCTATCAACCGGAAATCGCCAAAATACTAACTTCGCCAAAATAGGCTAACTTCTTCGCCGGACCTCCAAAATTACTTCCGTTTGCGCTCCTAAGCCTTAAATCATCACCCGGAGCTAACCGAATCATCGAAATTAAATTCCAAGCCCTCTAACTCATAAGTCAACATCCGGTTGACTTTTCCAACTTAAGCCTCCTTAAAAGAGACTAAGTGTCTCATTTCTTAATAAAATTACTCCAATTAAATTCTAACGCACCCAATACCTATAATGAAACATAAAGCAATACAATAAGGGGGAAACATGGCGGTAATACCTGAGACGACGGTTCGAATCGTTACATCCTCCCCAACTTAAACAAACGCTCGTCCTCGAGCGGACCCAGAGTTGTTCTAGAAGTTCACCAATAGCTGAATAACTTTACCGTGCATATAACCCGGGGTGATCCCACGTCACCCTATCTCATATAGGCCCGACAACACAATATAGCTGAAATTTCACAATCCATCTAGTCCATAACCCATAGAACTACATTTCACCTTCTGAAATCTTACACAAGATCAGAACCTCACGTCTCTATATCCAGAATAAACCCGAACCAGCTGTAATAACCCATACCTGCAACCTCGGCTGCAATCATGTGATATACCACATAACTCAAACACATGCAGCGATAACTTCCATTCACAACAGCTGCCCACGACAACCAAAATATCGATAGAAAATCTCTTGTTTGATAAAGTCTCATTTCAATACCTTCATATACTGCCAACGGTAAATAAAACACGCGATAACCGTATCCATTCCTCAGGTCACCCATACATAAAGCCATTTCCCTGTTGACTAATGCCACAATAGATTTTCGAGCCAAACCTCGATATGGACCCTCTAATCAGCTGAAATCACATATGTTTGCATTTATTAATGACTCCAACGATCACCTCGAATTCAACGCACCACTATGGTGATATGACATCTCATCACAGGCCTAAGATACAACTTGCATAATCCGTGCACCAATGATGGGCGGTCCGAACATACTCAAATCATGACAAATGACTCAAATAAAGAGATGAAACTCAAATTCCTCATTACCATCACAACACGAGTCTGGGACCCCGTCCCACATCATAGAAATAGAATACTTGTATCTACCCCAAAGGGTCTAATCTCCACGTAGCCTCGCTACAATGTGCGATCTTATCCAAGCACTGTTACACATGGAGCACCTCAAGTCGTTATGCTCAAAATAGACAGCCACACACAGATTGGTGTTTGAAACCAAGCAATCCATCACACCCACGATGAAGTAGGTAGTATACACCCTTCAATCCTGAAAGGACACAACTGATGCGCCATTCGCCGAGCAACACCCAATACGGGTTTACTTCAGAAACCAGGATGCAAGGCATACAAAATAACATATGGAGAACTATTCTCAACATCACACTATTGCGGCGTGCAACCCAATCCAGATAACATACCCATGGCGGCGTGCCACCCGATCCATACATATATCTCACATAGTGAGATGCACATCAAGCCAAATTTGCTCATTACAACAAAATACTGAGTGCCTAACAATATCTAGATATAGCATTGTAAGCTACAAAACTCAAACACAACTGAGGTCCTCCCCCCTCAACTTCCACTATGAATCTCGATAGCACCGCACTATTTGTGCCCACAGTCTGAAAATCATAACGCCTCACAGCACCGAAAAAGCAACTCATAGATCTCCCCAGATCACTAACAAGCTCAATAACGAGAGATTAAACCTATCCCTCAACAATATATATCAGGGCCAACCAGGCCATCTCAATCTGAATACGTAGCCACATCGGCCTGCCAATGAACTCAATGCCAAGAAGCCTGAAGCTGCTCCTTCCACCTTTTTTTTATAACTCTTGCTGGAGACATACGATACGGTGCCTGGCACCCATTAAATACCAAAATCCACAATCTCATCCGGCGACATACTCGGCCATAAGAAACGCATCCGGAAAAGTCTCCTAATACCGGACTGAATCAATGGTAGAAACCTCTACACTGACATCCGCCTCAAAGGCCCAATTAAGGAAGGAAATCGTTGCCAGCCGTCCCCTGGTCTGTGGAGCACAACCATTCAGCTAAAACATAGTCCGCTGCACCTCGCCACGCAACCTGTGGCATTTTCCGACATAATCCATAGCACAATAGTCTAGAATAACCCAACACAGAGACAACCAGTGTACCCACCGATATCATATTCAAAATCTAACATACCAAGCAAAGGAAGATCCACTCGGATCTCCAATTCCCAATAACTGCTAAATGGCGCCGATACACACGATCTACATCCACTGCATAGGCTGTAACTGAGAACTCCCAGTTTTCAACTCCATATAACCCACGGATCCCTATACCTGATCCCAAATTCCACCGCATGAATACGTATCACATATCAAGTATCCATTCATTCAACGAGAGATATTCTAAAATTTCCCTGAGCCATCAACCACTCAAATATCAACCGTCGATCTATCAAGAAAATGCCGCAACACTACCGAAGTGCTATCAACTTAATCACATTTCCCTTTTTCTGAAGCATAAACCCTCGTCAATTCACTATGATTAGCAACACCATTTCCTAATCCTCGAAAGATCAATCCTTTACTCACCTGCAGCTGCCCGTGCCGTTTAAGAATGTAATGACTCTCTATTATGAACTGAACCGAAACCTTGAACATGGAAATCACAATTCTCCAGAACATACTGCATTCACCCTAACACACCAGGATACATGAGAACTTTTATCTCTCTTACGCGCCGCAGACATCGACGCATTCAACTAGTCAAGAACTTTCAGTGATTCCATTTAGAAAAAAAATCATTACACACTCCATGCTTCGCATACCCATAAAATATATTCATCTTCAAACCACGGGAGGACCTAACAAGAACATCTCTGCCAACTCCAGTTGTACAAACTAAACTACCAGGACTGAATCATTTAATCTAAACCAAGCTAAGCAAACTGCCAGCACTCAAGAGCTCTGCTGCACATTGCCCGTAAAACCCATTACGTCGAACACATACAAGGAATTAATCATATCCTTACCATACCGATTCGGTTTATTATCAAGCTATTCCATTTATCCAATTTCCTTCCTGTTTCATCATTAATTTGATATTCTTCTTGTTGTAGCATTACACTGCCTCAATTCAGGCTCACCACAGGAGATTCGAACATAAGGTCACATTGTCTAAGACTCGTAGGCCACTGATTACTCTCTCAAATGTTTCCCAGAAATACTACATTCCACAAATACTCTGTTTGAAGCACTTCCTGCGAATCTGAATTCGTTACCGCTATTTCCCTGATACTGTTACTTAGGATCCCGTAGTTAACATAAAATACCACAAATCTTGATCTTTTCTAATGAAAACACTGTATTTAGTCACATACGCAACCTTAAAACACATGATTATTACGTGTAAAATCTTGAACACATTAAACCATTCTCAAGAGTCATCCACTCTTAACCAAATTGCAAATTACCTGACTTAACGAACAGAACCACTCGTGCCTTAATAGCACCCTGACACCACAGGATATGATCTCATTCAAATACCAACAAACATCTTTCTCCTCAATACACTAGGCATTCTTTATCCATAACAGCTTAAGACATCCTAGCATTTCCTCACATCTACGAAAGCACCATATAACCTTTGTCAAAATCTTGCTTCACTCGTGCCATTCTCAGCTCAATTTCTGCAACCAGAACTAGTTTGCTAGTATACTTTAAGATAGAACCAACATAGCACATAACTGCGCAATCAGCTAATCAATGGCAACCTCCCCAACTTAGCTCGAAGCCATATCTATCACAACACATATACTCTATTGATGTCGGAATATCATGGTGAGATTAAACTCACTCTTTCACCAGCTTTTGGAAACACGAATCATCAGAAATTTTAACTCTTATGCAATTCTTGCATTCATTCACACAACAGTTAAGCCCACTCTTTAGGTGACAAATTTTTTTTACTAAGTCCCCAAATTTTTCAAAAATTTCGGCAGAGTTTCCTTTGTAATTGAGCCTATCCACCTGCCAGAGAATCACCAAAACCATCCTAACAACACGCCCACAACTTGACAAAACATCACAATGTATATCAACAACATTAGTCTCAACACTAAATGTATTATATTATCAAAATTGATACATGGACATGCGTTGCACCTATTGGAATCATAGCGCATAGAAAATACCTTTCAATTACACTTGAGATCTTCTAATATACACATAAGGATCATACCACTTAAGGGCACTCCGCAGGATATATCCTACCTGCTTCGCCTCAATTCAGTATCTTAGCACACCTTCCACCACCATACACATAACACAGCCATTTGGTCTTCCTGAGTTAGAACTCATACTACCACACGTAATGTACTTCACTTCCCAACTAGGAGACACGAAAATATTCTTCCCGTGCCCATAACTCGGGGCTACACAACAGATCACAATAGGAAACGAACCACTCAACAGTTTACCTACTATCCAATAGACTTCTTCATCACTACCAAGTCATATAGATACATCTCGCAGTACCAACATACTCGTCACATGAATACCAAACCGCCATTCTGGCTAATAGCGACAATACCGAACATATAAGTTCAAAACACTTGCTCACACGATCAACACCTCAATGCTCCAGCCATAGGCAAAGATCCAGCCTCAAGTCCTCCAGACTAGCCCAACATACTCACAATGATTACCTCTCGCCCCTCGATCGGGGAATCGAAAGCCATCAAGGCACATATAATACTGAGCGCTCGAGTGCGCAAATNAGACGTCTCCGTACCGATCCGCAAGACTCTACTAACCAGCTCATGACTCATGAGGCCTAGTAACCTAGGCTCTGATACCAACTTGTCACGACCCCAAATCCCGGTGGTTATGGCGCCCAACACAACTGCTAGGCAAGCCCGACCATTTACACTCTCAACCCGAGCATGAAGCTCAAACCAATTATTTGAATACCATTTGAACAGTCATAATGAATAGCCTCCCAAAGATCTGGGGGTCATGAGTCTAGTGCCTCTAACAATACAGAGTAATAAAACTCTATACTACAAATGATCAAAACTGCGGAAAATAATAAAGAGATAGGGAAGGAGTCGGGTCCTGCGGATGTCAGGCAATTACCTCGACAACTCCAATAAAACTCTGAAGCAGCATCTAGCTCAGCTATGCTCCCAAAATACCTGAATCTGCACACATGGTGCAGGGAGTAAAGTGAGTACTTCCAACTCAGTGGTAATAAGAGTAAATAATGCTGAGAAGAAAGAAATCACGCAAGAGCACTACATCATGCTATAAAGTATAGTACAACACTTTTTAGACAGCAGTAGTTCCATGAAAACATTTATAAAATATTTGACTCAATTTAAAACCTCTTTTGAAAATATATCTTTCTTTCCTTATTAACAGTTAAGCACATGAATACGATATCAAGTAGTGCAAGTCCGTACACAAATCCGCCCCTCAGGCACATCACTCCTTTAGTAATTTACACCAGGGTATCTGGTCAATAAGGCAAGTAATACATGTATGCCAATAATATATGAGTGCTAAATATCATGCCACGTAGTACAAAAAGGTACCAATGCTTGAATGCAATGCAATGCACATGACGGTACACTCCGGTACCCACTGCGACGTGCAGTCCGATCCATTTGGGCGCCCGGTGCTCACTGTGGGGGTTCAGACTCCGGAGGGGCTCCTACAGCCCAAGCGCAATATCAATATCACTCCCGTTGCGGCGTGCAACCCGATCCATACGTAGTCATGAATGCACATAAGCCTCTTGGGCAATAGTCACATAGAAGTTCTCAGCTAAAAATGTCAGTAAAATATCATTTGAGTTTTCAAATCTTAGAAAGATGGCTGAGTTTGCAAAATAGTATTTTAAACCTTGGACCGAGATGACAATATATACAGTAACACAAAAATAGTGATTTTAATCCCTGAAGGATTCGAATATTCGGCACGAAGCCCAAAACATGGCAATCAGCCCAAATCATGTTAGCATCAAATAATTTTCATTCATCCACACAGCAAATTCAACAATCGGGACGGACCAAGTCATAATCCCCAACGGTGCTCTATCCCACGCTCATACCTGGCGTGCAAGTCACCACAATACAGCACTATGATGTGCAAGTCCGGGGTTTCAAACCCTCAGAACATCATTTACAAGTATTACCTACCTCGAACCGGTGAAATTCCTCGCTCGCGACGCCTTTGCCCCTCAAATTGGCCTCCACGCGCGTCAAATCTAACCAAAATCAGGACAAATATGTCATAATATGCTAATGGGACAACACCCAATCGAAAACAATCGAAATATAACAAAAATCTTGAAACTAGCAAAACTTGAGCCCCGGGCCCACGTCTCGAAAAATTACAAAACTTACATTACCAGATTTCTCGTCTCGCCATGAGTCTACCCATACCAAGAACTCCCAAATCCGAGCTCAAATGACCTATCAATTCGAATTTGAAATTTGTCAAAAGCTCAAGCCCTAGTTCATAACTTTAGGCTCAATTTCCATGAATTTCTAGACCAATTTCACAACATAATCATATTTTAAGGCCAAGATTCTTACCTCACGTTGATTCCTATTGAATCCCTCTCAAATTCCTGTCCAAAGGCTCCCAAAGACGTTCAAATATGGAGGAAAATAGCTCCCAAGTCGCGGATGAATTATTGATATAAACCATTCTGCCCAGGCCTATTTCCGCTTTTGCGGTCCAAATGTCGCTTCTGCGACTTTCGCTTCTACGGATTTTCTTCCGCTTCTGTGGTTTCCTTCATTTTGCCTAGGACCGCTTCTGCGGTTAATAGTCCGCTTCTGCAGACTCGCATTTGCGAACAATGTTCCGCTTCTGCGGAACCTCCCAAGCCTCCTCCTTTCGCTTCTGCGACCACTTACCCGCTTCTACGGAATCGCTGAAGCGAAACCAATTCCGCTTCTGCAGAAGTTCCCAACTCAGCCCCAGACCGCTTTTGCGATCCTTCACCTGCTTCTGTGGAATTGCTTCTGCGGTCCATTTCCGCAGAAGCGGAAATACCAGATATCAGATCCTTCAGCAAATCCTTAAACTCCAAATTTCATCCCGTTAGCCATCCGAAATCACCCCGAGGCCCCCGGGACCTCAACCAAAAATACCAATACATCCTATAACGTTATTCAAACTTGTTCCAATCATCAAAACACTATCGTTAACATCAAAATAATCAGAGTTCACCAAATCAAAGCCCAAGTTCTTCAAGAACTTCCGAAATGCACTTTCGATCAAAAACCCGACCAAACGATGTCCGAATGACCTGAAAATTTGCAGACATATCCAAAATCATCTAATGAAGCTACTGCAACTCTTAGAATTCTATTCCGACTCCCAGATCAAAATATCACCTATCAATCGGAAATCGCCAAAATACTAACTTCGCCAAAATAGGCTAACTTCTTCGCCGGACCCCCAAAATTACTTCCGTTTGCGCTCCTAAACCTTAAATCATCACCCGGAGCTAACCGAATCATCGGAATTAAATTCCAAGCCCTCTAACTCATAAGTCAACATCCGGTTGACTTTTCCAACTTGAGCCTCCTTAAAAGAGACTAAGTGTCTCATTTCTTAATAAAATTACTCCAATTAAATTCTAACGCACCCAATACTGATAATGAAACATAAAGCAATACAATAAGGGGGAAACAGGGAGGTAATACCTGAGACGACGGTTCGGTTCATTCCAAATGACGATAGCAAATAGTTTTCAATCAAATACGCAGTAAAATCATCAATCGGGACGGACCAATCACAATCCTAATAGTGTACGACCCCACGCTCGTCATCAAGCGTGTGCCTCACATCAATATAGCACGACAACGTGCAATCCGGGGTTTCAAATCCTCAGAGAATCATTTACAATCATTACTCACCTCGAACCGGCTAAATCTCTAGCTCGTGATGCCTTTTCCCCTCGAATGGGCCTCCACACGCATCGGATCTATTCAAAATCAGAACGAATACGTCACAATATGCTAAGGGAACAAAGTTCAAGCGAAAACATTCGAAATATACCAAAAATCTCAAAATTAGCAAAACCCGGGCCCCGGGCCCACTTCTCGAAACTCAGAACTTTTCACATTATTAGATTCCTTATCTCCCCACGAATTCATACTTATCAAAAGTTCTCAAATTTGAGCCCAAATGGTCCTTTAAATCCCAAATCAAAATTCCAATTTTTCAAGCCCTAGTTCTTCAATTTTAGGCCTAGTTTTCATGATTTCTAGGTGGAATTCATATAATAATCGAGTTTTTAGTCCAAGAGTCTTACCTCCCGGTGATTCCCCTTGAATCCCTCTTCAATCCTCTTCCAAAAGCTTCAAAATCGACCAAAAATGGAGGAACTTAGCCTCAAATATGCGGAAATGAGCTTTTAAAACATTCTTGCCAGCTCTCACATTTACTTAATCGTGATCGCAGAAAACCCATCGCAATCGCGAAGAACAACCCATAATTCACTCTACGCGATCACATATAACCTCATGCAAACGCGATGCTCAGAATTTTCCAACTACGCGATCGCGAACCTACCTACGCGAATGCGTAGAACAAAGCATTAAGTATCCCCAGCTAATCCCTTTTTTCTATGCGAACGCGACTTAGACCTCGCGAACGCAAAGAATCGACATATCACAACATCGCGAACATGATGGAGGGAACGCGAATGCGAAGACCATCTACCTCACACCTTCGCGATCTCGGAACATGCATTGCGAACGCGGAGGTCAAAAACCTGCAACACCAACAGCTGAAGTTCTGCAATTTCGCACAACATGAAATGGTCCTATTGACCACCTGAAATTCACCCGAGGCCCCCGGGACCTCAACCAAAGGCACCAACACATCCTAAAACCTTATTCAAACTTGTTCCAATCACCAAAACACCTCAAACAATCATCAAATTACTCAAAATGCTACGGATTCAAGCCTAAGTTTCTAAAATCTTCCGAAATACGCTTGTGATAAAAAACCATAACAAACCACGTCCGAATGACCTTAAATTTTGCACACACACACATCCCAAATAACATAATGAAGGTACTTCAACTCTCGAAATTCCATTCCGACCCCTGGATAAAAATCTCGCCTATCAACCGGAAATTACCAAAATATCAACTTCGCCAATTCAATCCTAATTCTACTCCGAACCTCCAAAACCCATTCCGATCATACTCCTAAGTCACAAATCACCTCCCAAAGCTAACCAAACAATCGAAACTCACATCCGAGCCCTCTAACACATAAGTCAACATCCAATTGACTTTTCCAACTTAAGCCTTCTTAAAAGAGACTAATTGTCTCAAACCTTATCAAAAATCATTCAAGACTCAATCCGATCAACCCAATACCACAAAACACAGATAACGAAGCATAAATAAGTAGAAATGGGGGAAATGGAGCGGTAACTCATAAGACGATTGGCCGGGTCGTCACATTCTCCCTAACTTAAACAAACATTTGTCCTCGAATGTGCCCAGAGTTGTTCTAAAAGCCAACCAATCGCTGAATAACCTTACCATGCATATACCCGGGGGTGATCCCACCTCCCCCTATCTCGTATAGGTCCGATAACACATTGTAACTGAAGTTACACAGTCCAATCTAGCCCATAACCATAGAACCACATTTTCACTTCTGAAACCATCAATACGATCAAAACCTCACACCTATACTCTGACTCGGCCCGAACTAGCTGTAATAACCCATTCCTACAACCTCAGGTGCAATTATATGATATACCACATAACTCAAACACATGTAGCGATAACTTCCATTCATAGCAGCTGCACTCAACACCCGGATACCGGTAGGAAACCTCTTATCAACTAAAGTTTATTCCAACACTTTCACATATAGTACCAATGATAACTAAAATAAGCAGTAAGCCATAACCATTTCTCAGATCAACCATTCATGAAGTCACTCCTCTTTGGCACTTACCATAGCAATTTTTCCTATCGAACCTCGATATTATCCTTCCAACATGTTGAAATCGAATCCATTCGTATTCGTTAATGATCCCAATGATCTCTTCTGATCCAACACACTACTCTGGTGACATGACACATCAATATAGGCCTAAGCCACAACTGGCATAATACGCGCACCAATAAGCAACAGTCTAAACATAGTCAAATAATGAAAATCACTCTAATGAAAGAGCTTTCCCTAAAGCTCACCAGTACCATCACAACACAAGGCTGAGAACCCGTCTCTCATCACAAAAATAGAACACACGAATCTAACCCACAAGGTCATATCTCCACAAAGCTTCGCTATAAATGCGCGATCCTATCCAAACACTGCTCCACATGGAACACCTCAATTCACTATGCTCAAAATCGGTAGCCATGCGCAATTTGATGTCTGAAACCAAAGCAAATCATTACACCCACGGTGAAACAATTAACATGAACCACGCAAACCCGATAGGACTCTATATCACCTTCTCAGGTAATCATAAAAAATGGTACCAGCCCCTCGGGCAATCATATAGAACAATACCAACCCCTCGGGCTATCACATAGTACAACATCCGCGCCTCGGGCTATATCTCACATCACAATGGTTACCCGCACTCACTAGGGGTGTACAAACTCTAGGAGGGGCCCCTTACACTCCAAGCGCAATATCAAGCCATCTTGTGGCATCATAAACAGGTCCTCGACCTCATATCAATATCAAGCCACCTTGTGGCGTACTGTCTCAGACCCTCGGCCTCATAATCAAATCAGTGTATCACCGCTGCGGTGTGCAGTCCGATCCAAAAAATACCCTCACAACACAGGCACTCGGCCTTACTCAGTCAAAAATCACATAAGCCTATCGGGCAACAGTAAAACAGTGCTTCTCAGCCTAAAACATTATTTTAATATCATTTGAGTATTAAAACTAAGTTAACATGGCTGAGTTTTGAAAACGGTGGAGAATAGCATGACTGAGTTCAAGTATAAAGTCAAAATAGTGAGTAAATATCAACAAAAATCCCCGAAGGGTTCAAATAGCTGGCACTAGGCCTAAATATGGCATTCAGCCCAAATAATGACAACAGCAAATAGTTTTCAATCAAGTACACGGCAAAATATCATCAATCGGGGCGGACCAAGTCACAATCCCTAATAGTGCACGACCCTACGCCCGTTATCAAACATGTGCCTCACCTTAATATAGCACTACGACGTGCATTCCGGGGTTTCAAACCCTCGGATCATCATTTACAATCATTACTCACCTCCAACCGGCTAAATCTCTAGCTCGCGATGCCTTTACCCCTACTATAGGCCTCCACGCGCATCGAATCTATCAAAAATCAGAACGAATATGTCAAAATATGCTAAGGGAACAAAGCCCAAGCGAAAACATTCGAAAAATACCAAAAATCCCGAAATAGCAAAACGCGAGCCCCAGGCCCACCTCTCAAAACTCAGAATTTTTCACATCATTAGATTTCTTATCTCCCCATGAGTTCATACATATCAAAAGTTCTCAAATCCGACCCCAAATGGTCCTTCAAATCCCAAATTAAAAGTCCAATTTCTCAAGCGCTAGTTCTTCAATTTTAGGCCTAGTTTTCATGATTTTCTAGGTGGAATTCACATAATAATTGAGTTTTTTAGTCCAAGAATCTTACCTCCAGGTAATTCCCCTTGAATCCCTCTTCAATCCTCTTCCAAAAGCTTCAAAATTGACCAACAATGGAGGAACTTAGCCTTAAATTTGCGGAAATGAGCTTTTAAAACATTCTACCCAGCTCTCACTTTTACTTAATCGTGATTGCAGAAAACCCATCGCGATCGCGAAGAACAACCCATAATTCACTCTACGTGATCGTGTATAACCGCACGCGAATGCGATGCTCAAAATTTTCCAACTACGCGATTGTGAACCTACCTACGCGAACGCGTAGAACAAAGCATTAAGGAACCCCAGCTAATCCTCTTCCTCTATGCGAACGCGATTTAGACCTCGCGAATGAGAAGAATGGACATATCACAACATTGTGAACGTATGGAGGGAACATGAACACAAAGACCATCTACCTCACACCTTCACGATCATGGAACATGCATTGCGAACGCGAAGGTCAAAAACCTGCAACACCAACAGCTGAACTTCTGGAATTTTGCACAACATGAAATGGTCCGATTGACTATACAAAACTCACCCGAGGCCCTCAGGACCTCAACCAAAGGCATCAACACATGCTAAAACCTTATTCAAACTTGTTCCAATCACTAAAACACCTCAAACAATCATCAAATCACTCAAAACGCAATGGATTCAAGCTTAAGTTTCTAAAATCTTCTGAAATACACTTTTGATAAAAGAACCCAGCCAAACCACGTCCGAATGACCTGAAATTTTGCACACACACATCCCAAATGACATAATGAAGCTATTGCAATTCTTACCCCTGGATCAAAATCTCGCCTACCAACCGAAATTTGTCAAAATATCAACTTCGCCAATTCAAGACTAATTCTTCTCTGAACCTCCAAAACCCATTCCGATCACACTCCTAAGTCAAAAATCACCTCCCCAACCTAACCGAACCATCGGAACTCACATCCGAGCCATCTAACACATAAGTCAATATCTAGTTGACTTTTCCAACTTAAGCCTTCTGAAAAGAGACTAAGTGTCTCAAACCTTATCAAAAATCATTCTGGACTCGATTAGATCAATCCAATACCATAAAAAACCAATAACAAAGCATAAAGAAATAGAAATAGGGGAAACAAAGCGGTAACTCATGAGTCGACTGGCCGGGTCGTCATATCTTGTCACATAGGTCATCTTGCATTTACCACCCTCTGCAATCTGAACTTTCCAATAACCTGTCTTCAGGTATATTTTGGAGAACATTGTCGCACCACCCAGTCTATCGAACAAGTCTGCCATTAGAGTAATAGGGTAACTGTTCTTTATGGTAATTTTATTTAGAGCTCAATAATCGACATAGAGTCGTAACATGCTATCATGTTTTTTTTGGGATAGCATAGGGGTCCCATATAGGGACTTGGAGGGCAAAAGGATCCTTGTGTCTAGCAGTTTTGTCAACTGTCTCCGAAGTTCGATGAGTTTGGGTTGTGACATTTTGTAAGGAGCTCGGGCAGGTGGCTTTGCACCCAGCACCAACTCATTCTCATGGTCCACATTGCGCCTAGGCGGGAGCCACTTTGGCATATCCTGTGACATGATGTCTTCAAACTCCAGTAGGAGCTCCTTCACGGGTGCAGGAATGGGACTCAAGGTGCATTATATATCCATAATATAGAGGGTATCCTGGAATGTAGGTTCATGTTTTTTGACCCCTTTCTTCAACTGCAAGGACGAGATGTTCTCAGCAGCCATCTTCATGGGAATGCATGGGATAATACAAAGCTTGGCCCCGTTTGTTCCCATCATCAATATCATGTATGAGTATGGTACGAGCATGGTGTTGGTTTGCCTTAGGAATTCCAAACCAACTATCAACTCTAAGTCATCTATGATCACCACGCGCAAGTTGAATTTTCCTTCATAGGGGCCAAGCTTCAATAGGACTTCTTTGGCTATTCCACCTAATGGTTGAGGTGGTGAGTTGATAGCCTTGACACGACCTCTTCCCTTTCCTACAACTAGACCAAGGCGCTCTGCCTGAGTCAAGGCTAAGTAGTTGTAGGTAGTACACATGTCTATCATCGATCGGATGGGCTTTCCATTTACCTTTATCTTGACGAACATTAAGGTCCTCTCTCGATTAAGAGGAGTCCTCTCATCCGCCTTTGTTTTTCCTTTCTTGATGATTGGGTAGGGGTCCTTCTCCTTACGGATTCCAGCACCTTCTAAGGCCTCAGAAATAGAGCCAACAATTGCATTTAAGGCACTTACTGGTTCGGTCTAGTCCACATCATCTGTGTCGTCATCCGTACCATCATCAAAATCTTGATAGGTGTTCATCTGTGCATGTGGGAATTCATTATTCCAATGTGGTCCGCCGCAATGACGACATCCTAAAGGGGGCTTTCTCCCCCAATCTTTGTTGTTTGATACAACATTATTGTTGGCTGAGGAAGGAGCCTTAGATTTGGTTGCACTCTGGTCTCCTCCATTTCTACTAAGGCCACCATTGATAGGATGGCCCCCTTATGTATCCTTCTCGGACAGACAGTTCAGGCCTATCCTTTTGATCTTCCACTTGATAGTCCCTAAGGCATTCCGCTGCTTGGATCGCCTTGGGTAGGGTATCTACCCTTTGTCTTTGTAGCTCTATACGGGCTTAGTGCATAGTATAGCGTAAGTATATATATTATGTATATAAGCTATATTCGATATAATATTACCTAATACACTTATACTTAGTGCATAGTATAGCGTAAGTATATATATATATTATTTATATATATATATATATATATATATATATATATATATA
>MU702904.1:15490-36037 GCA_026770625.1 Nicotiana glauca | reverse complement strand
ACAGGCAATGCAAGACAACCACGGGTCGTACCCAAATGATGGGCAAAATATGAAGACACATAGGAGTATGTAGACCAAGGATCAAATAAAATATAAGCATCCCTGTGGCAAACTGAGATAATACCTGTGATCACTGCGTCTGATGCAACGGCGTCTCTCCTGTCGGGAAGTGCATAGAACCGAGCCTGACCACCACTAGATCGATCTTCGCCCCTAGGGCGACCCCTAGCTGACTGACCCCTACCCCTACATGACTGGGATGGTGCTGCAATAGATGGAGTAGAATAGGAGGGCTGATCCCTCTGCTGAGACCGACTATGCTGAAACCGAGGACACTGTCTCCTCGGGTGGCCAAACTCACCACACTCATAGCATCTGCCCTGTGCTAGAGAAGAGAAATGATGAGAACCCCTCGCTGCAGATGAACCTGGGCTGAAGAGGCAGGAGTAGAACTCTGAGCTGGAAGGACACTGAGTGAAGACTGGCCCTGCTGATATCCCTGACGGCCAAGGCCAAAAGAAGCCCCACTGTACTCTGGGCGACCTGTCTGATGAGGCCTAAAAGAAAGACCTCTGCCCTGCTGGAACTGGCCCCTAGATGGAGCACCACTATAACTACCTGAACCTCGAGGCCTCTTAGCCTCCCTCTCATCACGCTCTCAGCGACGATCTGCCTCAATCTGACGAGCCATATGAACTACCTCCTCGAATGAAGCTGCTACCACCCTCTCCCTAGTCATCAAAATACGAGTCGAATAGTTGAGGCCATCCACGAACCTCCTGATCCTTTCCGATCTGTCAGGATCATCCATGTAGCATGTCTAGCCAACTGCGTATACTTCAACTCGTACTGGGTCACTGTCATATCACCCTGGACTAACCACTCAAACTGTCGGCGCAGCTCCTTTATGCGGGACTGCGGCACATATTTCTCCAAAAAAAGAGTGGAGAACTGCTGCCAAGTAAGGGGTACTGCTCCTGCAAGCCTACGCCTCTCAAACTCCTCCCACTATGCAAATGCTGGCCCTGAGAACTGGAAGGTGGTAAAAGACACTCCACTAGACTCTAAGATCCCTGCAGTGCGAAGCATTTTCTGACACTTGTCTAGAAATTCCTGGGCATCCTCGCCCTCAGTACCGCTGAATTTCGGAGGCTGAAGTCTACCAAACCTCTCAAGCCGACGCTGCTCGTCGTCTGGCATCACTGGAACAACATAACCTGGGGCTGGTGCAACTGGCGCAACTGGAACAGCCGGTGCAACTGCCTGAGCTGGGGCTGCCTCTGGCGTCTGAAGTCCCTGTACAACCTGCTCTGGGGTGCGGGCTGCGGGGGTCTGATGACCACCCCCGGTCTGAGAAGTAGCTGCGGCAGTAGTAGCTGAAACTGCCTGAGCCAAACCAGTGCAGATAGATAATATCTGGGCCAATGCCTCCTGAAGGCCAGGAATAACAATAGGCACTGCCGGTGCCTGAGCGGGTGCTGCTGGAGCATCAACAACTGGAGGCTGATCCTGAATAGGGGCAACTGGTGGGTCAACTGGTACTGCCCCTGCTGCTCTACCACAACCACGACCACGGCCGCGTCCACGGCCTCTAGCAGGTGGCAATGGTGGTCGTCCACCTCGTCCGGTAGCACGAGTTCTCGCCATCTGCGAGAGAATAGAATATAGAAGTTTAGTTCTCGGAACAACAAAACCGCACGACAAGAGTTCAAGAATATGAAGTGTTTCCTAAAAGTTCTGCAGCCTCTCGAGGATAAATACAGACGTCTCCGTACCGATCCGCGAGACTCTACTAACCGGCTCATGACTCATGAGGCCTAGTAACCTAGGCTCTGATACCAACTTGTCACGACCCCAAACCCGGTCGTGATGGCGCCCAACACAACTGCTAGGCAAGCCCGACCAATTTCACTCTCAACCCGAGCATAAAGCTCAAAACCATTTGTTTGAAAATCATTAACAGCATTTAAACTAGAAGTATAACTGAAAGATAGAAATAAATCCAAAAATCAACAATACTGAACAACCTCCCAAAGATCTGGGGGTCATGAGTCAAGAGCCTCTACCAGAATAGCATAAATATACTGTAAAACAACATAGTCTGAAGTACGCGGAAAAGTCAAATAACAGTAAATAGGAGAGAAGTCGGGTCCTGCGGACGTCAGGCAGCTACCTCGACAACTCCGTGTAAAAGCCCTGAAGAACAGCAATAAGCTCAGATAGCTCCTGGAGTACCTGAATATGCACACAAGGTGCAGGGAGTAGAGTGAGTACTTCCAACTCAGTGGTAATAGACATATATAATGTCTGACAGTAAGAAATCCCAAAATATAGCACAAAGTAAAGCTAAGAACAGTACTCCTACACGTTTAACAGTGTAACAACAGCTAACAGAAACAGTCAAAGCAGATAAATATATCAATGCATGAATGCAATGCACATGATCGCTACGGCGCGTAGCCCGATCCATGGGTACCCGGCGCTCACTGTGGGGGTTCAGACTCCGGAGGGGCTCCTACAGCCCAAGCGCAATATAATATCACACCCGCTGCGGCGTGCAGCCCGATCCATGCATAGTCATGAATGCACAATCATACTTACCATTTTTAGTTTCAATTATCAGAATTTTAATTAGGTGTTTAAAACCTTAGAGTTTTACTAGCCATTTCGATACAATATTCAATTCAGGACTAATATCAGGAAAACATGTTATACGTTATGGGAACAGTGATAACAATCCCTACGGGATCCAAATAGTCGGCATACAGCCCCAAATATCTCCATAACCATCCAAGTAGGAGGTTTACCGGCTAATTTCAAGCCAATGATATAGTTCAACATCATTCGGTCGGACTAGTTTACAGTCCTCAACCACAATCGACCCCGCACTCACCGTAGAGTACGTGTCTCGCCTCATCATAGCGTCACAGTGTGATATACCGGGGTTTCAAACCCTCAGGTCATCATCTACATCTATTACTCACCTCGAACCGGTTGGGATTAGTCCGCTATGCCTTTCCCTCTTGAATTAATCTCGTCGCGCGTCGAATCTGCTCAAAACCATAAGGAATATGTTATAATGAGCCAACGGGACATAACCCAATCGAAAGAACTCGAAAAATACTCAAAAATACAAATTGGCAAAAACCCAAGCCCCAGGCCCACTTCTCGAAAAATTACGAAATTCACATTTCCGAAATCTTCGTCTCACCACGAGTCCGTACATATCAATTACACAAGAATCGGAGTCCATTTAGCCCCTCAAATCGATAATTTAGACTCTCTTAGGCTTCAAGCCCTAACCACCATTTTTTACCCGCAAATTCCTTGAATTTTCAATGTTTAATCCTTATTTTTATACCATAACAACATTATTTGAAGCTACAAGTTCATACCTGATGGAATCCCTTCGATATCTCTCAATTATCGCCCAAAATCGCCTCTCCCGAAGTCCCAAAATATTTTCTAACTTCTGAAAATCGAAACCCACTGTTTCATTAAACACTCAGACTTTTTCGCTTCTGCGGTGAAATTGTCGCTTATACGACTTCCGCTTCTGCGGAAACTGTCCGCTTCTACGGTTTCACTTCAACTTATCCAAAACCGCTTCTGCGGTTTATAGTCCGCTCCTGCAGACTCGCATATGCGAAAAAAATGTTCCGCTTCTGCGGAACCTCCCAAGCCATCGCCATTTCGCTTCTGCGACCATATTCCCGCTTCTGCAGACTCACTTTTGCGAATAAATTTTCGCTTCTGCGGAACTTGCTGAACTTACCAAATCTCGCACCTGCGGAGAATTTTCCGCTTCTGCGGAGCCGCTTCTGCAGATCAAGGTCCGCTTTTGCCGAAAAACCCAGGCCACCAAGGGGCCTCTTTTGCGATCACTCAACCGCATCTGCGGGACCGCTTAAGCGGCTCTTCAACCGCAGATGCGGAAACAACAGAAGCCTTAACATCTGCTGCATTTCCAAGCATCCAAACTCCCGATTCATCATCCGAAACCATCCCGAGGCCGCCGGGACCCCAACCAAAAACACCAACCCCCTATAAAACACCATACGAACTTGTTCCAATCATAAAAATACGTCCTTTAACACAAAAATCATCAAATTACCACGGATTCAAGCCTGATTTTCCTTAAAACTTCCGAAACTAGCATGCAAGCAAAAACCCGACCAAACGGTGTCCGAATGACCTGAAAATTTGCAGGCACATCCAAAATCACTTAACGAAGCTACTGAAATTCTCGGAATTCCATTTCGACTCCCGGATCAAAATCTCACCTATCAACTGGATTCCGCCAAAATTCCAACTTCGCCAATTCAAGCCTATTTCTACACCGGACCTCCAAATTCAATTCTGATTGCTCCCCTAAGTCATAAATCACCTCCCGAAGCTAACCGAACCATCGGAGTTCACATCCAAGCCCTCTAACCACATAGTCAACTTCCGGTTGACTTTTCTGAAACAAACTCCCTTCTAAGAGGCTATATGCCTTATTTTCAACCAGAACCTATTCAATTACACTCGATAGACTCTATTACTAATATAGAAACATGAAGCAACACAATAAAGGGAAAACGGGCGGTAACTCACGTGACGACGGGCCGGGTCGTCACAGCTCTAAAGGTCCATAATCGGCTCCCAAGTCATTCAAGAAACTCAAATTGATGCCTAACTCTCCAAAACTTGACACATATGATGAAAATCTCCCTTCCAAGAGCTCTCTAAATTGTCCAATCAAATGAAAAATGGGAGAAATGAGCAAAAACCCTGTTTATAAAACTTCACTGCCTAGGAGACCCTTCTTCGCGAACGCAAAAATCCCCTCTCATTCGCGAAGGCCAAACTTGCACGTTTCTAGAAATTCCTCTTCGCTTTCGCGGTCTCACAGCCGCGCTCGCGAAGGCTAAGCATTTCTTGACCCAGCTCCTTTCCTTCTTCACGTTCGCAAGCACCGCTTCGCGTTCGCGTAAGCTTGAGCAGCCCTTGCCTCGCGTTCGCGTCCATTGCCTCGCGTTCGCAAAGGCCCATCTCAACAGCCCCACAATTTCCTCTTTGCGAACGCGGGACTTCCTTCGTGTTTGCAAAGAAGGACACCATACACCAGCAACAATAGTCAAAAACATCTACAATTGATCCGAAACCACCCCGAAACATATCTGGGTCCGCCCGGGAACCCGTCCAATCACACAAACCAATCTCATAACATAACAGAGACCTGCTCGGGGCCACGAATCATATCAAACAATGCTAAAATCACGAATCACACCCCAATTCAAACTTAATAAACTTTAGAACTTCAAACTTCTACATTCGATGCCGAAACCTATCAAACCACGTCCGATTGACCTCAAATTTTGCACACAAGTCATATTCAACATTACGGACGTACTCCAACTTTCGAAATCGAAATCCGACCAAGATATCAAAAAGTTCACTTCCGGTCAAACTCCTAAAAAACAACCAAATTTACAACTTTCGCCAAATGACCCCAAAATGACCTACGGACCTCCGAATCCACTTCTTGATGCGCTCCCAACACCAGAATCACCATACGAAGCTATTTCCATACTCAGGATCCCAAATGGACATCGATAACATTAAAATGAACTTCAACCCAAATTTATGAAATTCTTCCAAAATGCTAACTTCCACAATAGGCGTCGAAACACTCTCGGTTCATTCAAAACCCAATGCGGACATATGTCCAAGTCCAAAATCATCATACAAACCTGTTGGAACCTTTAAATCCCAATTTCGAGGTTGTTTACTCAAAATCCAACCTTAATCAATTCTTCCAACTTAAGACTTCTGAAATGAGAATTTTCTTTTCAAATCAATTCTAAACTTCCAAAATTCCAATTCCGACCACGCGTACAAGTCATAATACCTAAAGTGAAGCTGCTCATGGCCTTAAACCACCGAACGACTCGTTAGAGCTCAAAATGACCGATCATGTTATTACATGCCCTATAGGCTAAATCCTCGGCACGCTCCTATTAGAGGACCTCGAATTTACCAAAAAATTTTGGCTGCCACTGTGGCTGCTTTTTTCCGGTCTCCTTCCGAGTTGCGACTAATATTTTCTGTGTCAGCTTTGGCCTGGAGCATTTTGCGGTCCAGGTCGTCCAAACTTTGCACTAGGCTGGTTCTTAATTCATGCACCGTATCGACGATGGGCTATAATATGTCAAAACCATCTCTTCAAGGGCAACAATGTCGTCCCCCTGATTCACCATGGTCAGAAATGGTGGTAATTGCAATGTGTTTCCTCGCCCGATGTCGAGCCTAGGCTTTAATACCAACTATTTCGCGGCGCCTTCCTGAGATTCTTTGGAAGGGCGACGTAAGGCTAAGCAATTAATGTTAGTGTAGTTACTATCTGCCAATTGAGATCCCCTCCGTGCGCTAGACGAGATTTTCAGTGTCGTACGGAAAAATCAATGTCAAGAGAAATTGAGAGAATAGAAATGAGAATTGAGAATGAAAGAAAGCTTCATTGCATTAATAAAAGCTATTACACAAAAGCAACATGGTGTTGAGGGGGAGAGACACCAGTACAGAGAATTGTGTGCTTACTAGAAAGTTTGATTGCTTGATCCCCCCTAATAGTGCTTAAAGAAATAAACCAAAGTTACAAGACTTGACCTAACTAAGTTAGAGAATCATAATGGAAGTACATCAAATGAAACTACTCTATATTTACAATGAAAAGGACTTAGTTTACCACAAGGTAGAAATAGGTCAGTTGTCAGCAATCTTGTCTTTGGCATCACGGTCTGCACGTGCGTCGCTGTTGTCATCTGCCTACGGCTGAGCGCTGGCGAGGGCTATTGGTGTGGCGACAGAGGTACATGCACGCTTGTCACTTGGCGCAGCCATGACCACGGGGCCATCCATGGCGCTAGGCGTTGGGAGACTTGTTAGGATGTCATGGGGCGCAAGGGGTCATGGGGTATGGATGGAAAGTCGTCCATGACATTACATGTGTAGAATTGACCAAATTGACTCGGAGAGTATGGCTTTAAACTTCCCGATCTTTTCTATTTAACTTATAAATGATTCACCCCCTCCAACTTCAGAAGTTGATTTACTGCTATCACTCCAGATTAGTGGTAGCAAAATAGATAACAAAAATAGTTATCCATCCATATTATCCGTTAAAAATGAGTTGGATAATGAATATTTTAAAAATAGGTCAAATGATAAGACCATATTATCCACTTAAGAAACGTATATTCAATGAGTTTAATTTTTACATTTATAAAGGTTCCAATTGGGGCTTCCTCAAGTTTGAAAGACTTGAAATTCTCCCAAAAGTGATCATATTCAAGAGGCCATGAGTAATATGAATATTCATATTATCCGCCGGTTAACACGTTTTCTATCCGTATAAAATATGGGTTGGGTTGGATATTTTATCCGTTTTTGCATTATACCATTTTCAACCCGACCACATCCGAACCGACCGCATGTTTGCCACCCCTACTCCAGATAGTATATGTACATAGTGAAAGAATATTTTCGTTCAGTAGAAAGAAAAAAAAAACTGAAAAAAAAATCTTTATGCGCTGAAACAAGAAGAGATTAAAGATAAAGGACTGTATTGCGTCGATATCACGGTGTAGCTTGATTTAGGTTGCCCTGTTTACAATTTTCCCATTCCTATAGAACAAGATTTTCGTGGCTTAATATAAGTAATAAAAACTGTAACTTTCGAATTTATTAATTCTCTTACGAATAACCGTTTAAGTACCTAAGATTAGTTAATTTAATTTATGAATATTGTTTTATGGCCTGTTTGTCCATAGATTTGTTTTCTGAATTTTTTTAAAAAAAAAAGCTCAGTTTGTCCATAAAAATTTACAAGTTCTTGGAGATTTTTCGAAAATAAGTTTTTAAAAATTGTAATATTTTTTCAAGTGAAATGCATTTATAAATATAAATTCAAATTTCAAATACTATTTTTCAACTTAACTCTAAATAATATATTTTTTAAAAATTACAATTTTTATGTCCAAACACCTGCTTACAATTTGAGATTTTTTTCAAAAAATGTACTTAACATCTTCACATTCTTCTTTTCCCCCCTTAAACCAACCAATGAAAGGAGAGAGCTATTTCTTTTGCCATATTTCCCTAATCTATTTATTTTCGTGTCCATCCTTTTCTAAAGAAGCGTACTTCTTTTCTTTTGTTCATCCAACGTTAGTCTTGGTCGAGCCTAGGAGTGGCAAACGGGCGGGGCGGGGCGGATATAGTTCGGGTCGAAAACGGATAAAAAAAACGGATTAATTGTCCGACCCGATCCATATTTAATACGTATAAATAATGGGTTAACCGGCAAATAATATAGGTTACTCATATTATCCATGACTTCTTGTATATAATCACTTTTGGGAAAATTCTTAGTCTCCCTAATTTGAGCAACCCCCAATTTGAGGCTTTACAAATGTAAAAGTTAGACCCATTGGTTACTCATTTTCTAAATGGATAATATGGTTCTTATCCATTTTTGACCCATTTTTAAAAAGTTCATTATTCAACTCATTTTTTAGTGAATAATATGGGTGGTTAACTGTTTTCTTTTAACCATTTTGCCACCCCTAGTCAAGCCCGTGGCAAAAGTTTGTAACTTTTTATCCTCTCATATATATTGTTAGTTATCCTAGTGCAAATATTTTTGTCTTCCATATTTCCCTAATCTATATATATATACATTCATTTCTTTTCTACGAGGGTGTTTGGCAAAGCTTATAAGCTGATCAAACTGGCTTATAAGCACTTTTTGGCTTATCTACGCGTTTGGTAAAATTAAAGGTGCTTATAAGTTAAGTGCTTATAAGCCAAACATAAGCCAAAATCCATAAGCTGGTCTCATCCAACTTATCAAATTTTAGCTTATAAGCACTTTAGGTTTGACCAAAATATTTATTATTCTACCCCTAAAATACTTCTTTTTAGAATAAAACTCTTCGTATACACAGTTTTTTAGCTGCTTATTATTAATTTCAGCACTTTTATCCAAACATGTAACTGCTTATTTTTTAAATTAGCTTCAGTACTTGAAAGTGTTTTTCAGCACCTAATGCTTATCAGCTACTCTAAATTAGATAAGCCAAATGGGCTCTCAGTTATTTTTGTATCGTACTTGTTAATTTTTGGAGTTCAAGTATTAAACCCAAAAACCTAAAAGAAACAAATACAATTGCACGGTGCAAATTCCAAATAGTTGGGGTCACCAAGTTTCCAGTAGTTGGTATATTTCTACTTTTTAGATATGAATACAATTCAGAATGACCATATTGGTTTAGATAACTTGATCTAAACCAAGTTATTGAAACAAATCTAGAAATTTAATCCGATTCAGAAAAATGAGGAGCGAACACTTCTAAAAAAGTAGCCCATATTCCAAATGCTAGATCATAAACTTTTCAAGAAGTATTAGTTTTTAGCTTTGGTAAAAGAAGATAAAGAAATTTCGGCAAACTTCTCGAGAGGTATTTAATATTTACTTTGATCTTTCTGAAAAAAACAACGTTCATGATTTATGGAATATGTCACGATCCATTTTACCATAATAGGTCATGATGGCGCCTAACACCATTGTCATGCAAGCCGATGCGGAAATGTAATTAATTTCTCATTTTACCTTAGCCAATAAACAGTTATACTAGATATTTGAATATAAAAGATAAGACCAGTAAAGATCATAAAGTGCTAAAATAGCAGTACAATCCCAAAATGAATGTCTACTACTGTGTGTGCCAGAACTTGCTGTCACAAGCGACGGGCGACTAGTAGAATATACTCAAAAGAATAATACACTATCCTATTGTCTGAATCAGGATAGACAGAAACAAAAGTACAAGAAATGACTTCTTCAGCTGCGGATCGGCATGAGAGAGAAACAGCTCACCGTAGAAGTCCCCAAGCGTGCTCACTGCTGCGCACCAGGGTAATGTCCAGATCCACCTGCCTCAAAGCCTGTACATTTAAGTACAAAAGCGTAGCATGAGTACATAAACCATATGTACTCAGTAAGTATCCCGTCTAATCTCGAAGAAGTAGAGACAAGAGGTCGACTTGAAACTTACTAAGGTCAAGATAATATAATATAATAAAGTGAGATATACAGCATAGAGCATTTCCAACAACACAAGTTTAATAGAAAAGTCATATTCATGTTCTTGTCATAATTTAATTACCAGTTTTCCCTTTTTCATATTGAATGAGTGATCATGCCATAACTAAATATAAGCATATAAATCATGCACAATCATGCCGAGGTCGACGGCCCGTTCCAACAGAAAATAAATTGTGCACTGCCGAGGGTCGAGCGGCACGAACCATAGATGCATCTATTATCACCGAGGCAATCGGCCCGATCCATAATCATCAAGAAAATATCAAGAAAAGCACATAAGGCTCAATTACATACAAGGGAACTCCTACCAAGGCTCAACAAACTCATATGTTCACTTTCATTTCCTCAAGTCTCTAGCAACCCATAATGATCATATTGGCAAGTTAAAATAAGAGATATTCCCCAATTAGATTTGATGTGGGTCCTAAACTACCCGAACAATTATCATATAGTAGCTACGCACAGACTCTCGTCACCTAGTACGTGCGTGCCCCAGCATTTAGCAACAATTACTCATTTACAATCCTATGGGGACAATTCCCTCTTACAAGGTTAGAAAGGAGACTCACCTCGCTCCAAAGTGCACTCCCAAAGTCCAAGAACGATCCCAAGTCCTTAATCCGAAGCCGAACAATTCTCAAACTAATCAAACAAAGTAAGAACTAGTCAATAAAGGCTCACAAAGTTGAATTCTAACTATTTAAGTGATTTCCCAACCATTCCCATAAGTTTCCTAAATTCCAACCCCGGGCCCACGTGCCCGGACCCCGAGATTCTTCGAAGAAAGTTGTTCTCTATCACCTAAGGATCACAAATATATGATTTCTAGTCCATTACATAGTTATTTACGTGGTTAAATCTTAATTTTATTTAAACCCTCGGTCTATCTCTAATCCTTTGATTTTATCACATTTCTAGTGTTTAATCTACCCATTATACAAGTACTTAAGCTAAAAATGTAAAGGAATTACTTACATTGACAATCTATGTGGAAACCCTCCCTTGGAGTCTCCCAATTCGCCCAAATGTGGAGTGAGTAATGGCAAAAATGAAGGTTGGGTTCGCACTAAATGAACCCATTCTGCCCAGCTAATTTCGCTTCTGCGGGCGGAATTTCCGCTTCTGCGGTCCCAGGGCCGCTTCTGCGGTTTCCCCATGCCTGAGCCCTTTCCGCTTGTGCGTCATGTCGACCGCTTCTGAGGTTCCGCTTCTGCGGTCCAAGAGCCGCAGAAGCGGTTATGACAGAAGCAGCAAAGTTAGTATTTCCTAGGTTTTTAACTTCACTCGAACCTCGACCATTTAACGCTCAGGGGTCCCGAGCCCCGCCTGAATATACCGTCAAGTCTGAAATCACGAGGCGGACCTAGTCGAACCCTCGGAACACTCAAAACAATGCTAATTTAAGGAGTTGAACCCCAAAACCAATTGAATCAACTTAATGAACTTCAAGTTCTTAATTTCCTTTCAACGGATCAAAACGCCCTTAAACTACTCGGATTGACATCAAATTTTACGGGTAGGTCTTAATTGATATTTCGGACTTGTACCAAGTTTCGGAATCGAAATCCGAATCCGATACCCAGGAAAACAATGATTTCTTTGTTTATTTAAAACTTTGAAACCTAAACTTAACAATTTCACATAAAAATTCATTACTCGGGCTAGGGACCTCGGAATTCGATTCCGGGCATACGCCCAGGTCCCATATTTTCTCCCGGACACTCAAAATTGTTAAATCACGATTCCGGGTCCATTTCTCTAAAATGTTGACCGAAGTCAAACTTGGCCTTTTTAAAGAAACTTAAAGAAGCAACTAGACTTATTCTTGCTCAAAACTCTTCTAACTTCCGAACTGCTCGTCCCCGCAAGTCATAAATTAGCTAAAGCAAGTGCGGAAAGTTTTATTTAAGGGAACGGGGTTCTAAAATGCAAAACGACCAGTCGGGTCGTTACATCATCCACCTCTTAAACAAACGTTCATCCTCGAACGGAAATAGAAAAGTACCCGGACAGCTGAATAAGTGGGGATATCGGCTTCGCATGTCCTCCTCGGACTCCCAGGTCGCCTCCTCAACTGGTTGGTCCCTCCACTGGACTCTTACCACAGAAATCCTCTTGGACCTCAACTGGCGGTCATGTCTATCAACAATGGCAAATGGCTCCTCCTCATAGCCCAAGCTCTCATCTGGCTAATTGGTACTGAAATCCAACACGTGTGAATAGTCGGCATGATACTTCCGAAGCATCGATACATGGAAAACTGGATGAACTCCTGATAAACTGGGAGGTAAAGCAAGCTCATAGGTAACTTCTCCAACTCGTCTCAACACCTCAAAGGGGCCTATAAACCTTGGGCTCAACTTGCCCTTCTTTCCGAACCTCATAATGCCCTTCATGGGCGAAACATTCAAGAGAACCTTCTCGCCAACCATAAATGATACATTGCGCGCCTTCTGATCCGCGTAACTCTTCTGCCTGGACTGAGCTATGCGGAGCCTCTCCTGAATCAACTTTACCTTATCCAAGGCATCCTGAACCAAATTTGTACCAAGCAACTTAGCCTCACCAGGATCAAACCACCTGATAGGGGAACGACAACGCCGACCATACAATGCCTTATATAGGGCCATCTCTACGCTGGACTGATAGCTATTATTATATGCAAACTCCGCCAAGGGTAAGAATTGATCCCACTGCCCTTCAAAGTAAATCACACATGCTCTAAGAATATCCTCTAAAATATGAACTGTCCGCTCTGACTGCCCGTCGGTCTGAGGATGGTATGTCATGATGAACTCCATGCGAGTCCCCAACTCACTCTGAACAAATCTCCAGAAATGGGAAGTAAACTGAGGGCTTCTGTCTGATATGATGGAAACCAGCACACCGTGCAACCTGACTATCTCCCGAATATAAATCTGAGCATATCTCTCCGCTGTATAAGTAGTCGCCACCTGAATGAAGTGGGCCGACTTGGTCAATCTATCCATAATAACCCACACTGAATCCACCTTTCGCTGAGTGCGCAGCAACCCAACCATGAAATACATGGTAATGCGCTCTCACTTCCATCCCGGAATGGGCATCTGCTGAAGTAGGCCACCCGGCCTCTGGTGCTCATATTTGACTTGCTGGCAATTCAAACATCTAGCAACATACTCCACTATGTCCTTCTTCATCCCCCGCCACTAGTAGTGCTGTCTCAAGTCACGATACATCTTTGTGGCACCCGGATGAATAGAGTACCTCGAATTGTGGGCCTCCTCTAGAATCCTCTCTCGCAAGCCATTAACATTAGGGATATATACACGACCCCGAAGCCGTAACACACCATTTTTGCCAATAGACATCTCTTTGGCACATCCCTAAAGTATCGTCTCTATGAGAGCCGCCAAATGTGGATCATCGAACTGTCAGGCCTTAATCTGCTCCAATAATGAAGACTGAGCAACCACACATGCTAGAACCTGGCTGGGCTTTGAAATATCCAATATCACAAGTCTGTTAGCTAAAGACCGAATGTCCAAAGCTAATGTTCTCATCTCGGTAGGAATGAACTCCAAACTACACATACTCTCTGCCTTCCTACTCAAGGCATCCACGACCACAATGGCCTTGCCTGGATGATAAAGAATGGTAACGTCATAATCCTTTAGTAACTCCAGCCACTTGCGCTGCCTCAAATTAAGATCCCTCTACTTGAACAAATGTTGCAAGCTGCGATGATCTGTATAAACCTCACATGGCACTCCATATAAATAATGCCTCCAGATCTTGAGAGCATGAACAATCACCGCCAACTCTAGATCGTGCACATGGTAATTTTTCTCATGAACTTCCAGCTGACGTGAAGCATATGCAATAGCTCGCCCCTCCTGCATCAATACACATCCCAAGCCAACGCGAGAAGCGTCGCAATACACTGTATACATCCCTGAACCGGAAGGCAATACAAGAACTGGTGTTGTGGTCAAAGCCGTCTTGAGCTTCTAGAAGCTCTCCTCACAATCATCGGACCAACTGAATGGAGCACCCTTTTGGGTCAATCTGGTCAGAGGTGATGCCATAGATGAAAAGCCCTGCACAAATCGCCGATAATAACCTACTAACCCCAAGAAACTCCTGATCTCGGTCACTGAAGTAGGACGTGGCCAACTCTGAACTACCTCAATCTTCTTGGGATCTACTTTAATACCCTCTCCTGACACTACATGCCCCAAGAATGCTACTGACTCTCGCCAAAACTCATACTTGGAGAACTTAGCATAAAGTTTCTACTCTCGCAAGGTCTGAAGCACTACTCTCAAACGTTGCTCGTGCTCCCTCAGGCTACGCGAGTATATCAAGATGTCGTCAATGAAGACGATAACAAAGGAATTAATATAGGGCCTAAACACCCTGTTCATCAAGTCCATAAATGTCGCTGGAGCATTAGTCAAGCCAAAGGACATCACCAGGAACTCATAGTGGCCATACCTAGTCCTGAATGCAGTTTTCGGAACATCCGAATCCCGAATCTTCAGCTGATGATACCCTGACCTCAAGTCGATCTTAGAGAACACCCTAGCACCCTACAGTTGATCGAACAAATCATCAATACAGGGCAATGGATACTTGTTCTTGATGGTGACTTTGTTCAACTGGCGGTAATCTATACACATCCGCATAGTCACATCCTTCACGAATAGCACTGGTGCACCCCGAGGCGATATACTGGGCCTAACAAACCCTTTTGCTAACAACTCCTCCAACTGCTCCTTCAGATCCTTAGGAGCCATACAGTATGGTGGGATAGATATAGGCTAAGTGCCTAGAGCCAAGTCAATACAGAAATCAATATCACGGTCCGGAGGCATGCCAGGAAGATCAGAAGGAAAAATATCGACGAACTCTCAGACTACTAGCACTGAATCAATCGTCGGAGACTCTGCGGTGGTGTCTCGCACATAAGCTAAATAAGCCAAACACCCTTTCTCAACCATGAGTTGAGCCCTCAGGAAAGAAATAACCCTACTAGGTGTATCAACTGTGGAACCCTTCCACTCCAATCTCGGCAACCCTGGCATCGCTAGAGAAACAGTCTTGGCATGGCAATCTAGAACGACGTGATATGGAGATAACCAATTCATGCCCAGGATAACCTCAAAATTGATCATATCGAGCAACAAAAGATCTGCTCTAGTCTCATAACCATAGATAGTAACTGCACAAGACCGGTAAATCCGGTTCACAACCACGGAATCACCAACAGGAGTGGACATTTGAACAGGAACACCCAAAGGCTCAAGAGAAATAGCTAGGAAACGAGCAAATAGAGACGATACATATGAATAAGTAGACCCTGGATCAAATAATACCGATGCATCTCTACCGCTGAGGGAAATAATACTTGTGATGATGACATCTGAGGCCAATGCATCTAGCCTAGCTGGAAGAGCATAGAATCTAGCTGGAGCACCGGTTTTCTGGCCTCAAACTGACTGAGTAGTAGCTGGCTGACCTCTCTCTGTCTAGACTCTACCCCTGGAACGGCCTCTACTAGTCTACCCTCCAGCTCTAGGCGGCTGGGCCGCTGGTGCGGGAGTTATGGGTTGTTGCCCCAGTTGTACTTCCTTGCCCTTAAGCCTAGGGCAGTATCTCCTCATGTGGCATATATCCCCGCACTCAAAATAATAAGGTGCAGCGTCCTGCTATCCGGATGGCTAACCCTGAATACCAGAAGGCCCACTAGAAGAAGCCTGAATAGCCGGCGGGCGGGGAGAATTCTCCGGCATAGCACTGAAATAAGAATCGGAAGACTCCGAAGGACCTGAATACCCACTGGATGAACCATGGATAGCTGGAGAGCTATAAGAACTCTCTGGCATGGAGCTGAAATAGGGGCGTACTGGAGCACCCCGAGCCGGTGGTGGTGCTGGAGTTGGGGGCCTACTGGGCTGACCCCTCCCAAATTGACCTCTGCCCCTGGCTGGGGCGCCTCTGAACGCTCCTGAGAATCTGGCCCTCTTATCTTACTTCATCTGCTCTCTACCCCTCAAGCGGTAACCCTCAATCCTGCAGGCAATCTCAAGTACCAGTTGATATCCAGTGCCCATCTCTACCTCACGAGCAATACCCGACCGGATAGTGGGATGTAACCCCGCTACAAACCTATGTACTCTCTCTTCCTCTGTGGGAATTATCATGAGTGCACGGCGAGACAACTCCGAGAACCTTGCCTCATAGTCGGTCGCTGACATATGACCCTGCTCCAGATACTCAAACTGATGACGTAGCTCTTCCGTCTCAGAGGGTGGAATGTACCGATCAAGGAACAACTGAGTGAACTGACCCCAAGTGAGGGGAGGAGCGCCTGCTGGCCTGCTAAGTAAGTAAGACTACCACCATCTTCGGGCCATTCCCTCCAGCTAAAAAGTAGTGAAGTCGACTCCATGCGACTCTAATATCCTCATATTGTGTAGTCTATCCCTGCACCTGTCAATGAAATCCTGGGCATCCTCATGACGCTCGCCCCCGAAGACTGGAGGGTACAGCCTGGTCCATATGTCTAACATCTTCTGCGGATCACCGTCCACAGCTGGCCTGGGCTGGGGTGCCGCTGCAACAACTGGTTGAGCCTCCTCCGCGGGTAGTGCACCCAGATGTATGACCTGGAGCCTGTGCGGTAGGGGTCTGTGCTCCCCCCTGCCTATGAGGTAGCCGAATCTGCTGGAAATAAACTAGCCTGAGTCATGGTGTCCATGAACCGAAGCATACGGCCCATGACCTCCTAAAATCTCGGTGCAGTCATGAAATCCACCGTAGTAGGCACAACTGCGGGCACCTCGTCCTGCTCCTCAACACTGGGATCCCTCGTAGGACCTGCTGGTGGTGCATCTGGAATAGCTCTGGGATGCCCGTGTCCCCTACCACGGGTCGGCGCCCTAACCCGGCCTCTCCCTCGGCCTCTAGCAACGAGGGGAGTAGCTCCTCCCGGGTCCAAAACGTCGGTGGTACGAGTCCTCACCCCTCCTGAATTCTTTCTAAGGGTGGAGGTACGCCTCGCTTATCCATTATATTTGGGAGAGTGGCCCTAGTTAGCCAGTTAGTTGTCGTTATGACCAGATGATTGATGGGGCACAGGATGCCAATTGTTAGATTTCAGATGCTGGGTTTTCGCAAGTTGTGGTTAGTCCGAGATTGGTGAAATTTTGGAAAGAGTAGGATAAGGCCTTCTGTGAACATCATTGTACGATATAAGTTATTGACTTGTTTCTTTTCTTGCTGTGTTGTGGCCTTAGGATTTGGGTTGTGATTCTACCGTCATTTTGTATCATCGTTTATTATATTCTTGTTGTTAATTGTTGTATTTTTCCTTTATTGTGAGTTGTAGCATTTTTGGTTGTTCACGCATTCTTTACATATTCATATGTCATTACTATTATTCCTACGATTATATTGTTTATCGACTGGTAGGTGCCTGGACTCTTCCTTGTCACTACCCCATCGAGGTTAGTCTTGGTACTTACTGGGCACAGCCGTGGTGTGCTCATACTACTCTTCTGCACATTTTTGTTATACAGATACAGGTACTCCCGTTCAGTTCTGTCAGCCTTGGAAGGAGGCGCATTGGTAGAGACTTCAAGGTATATCTGCTACGTCCGCAGACCGAGGAGTCCCTTTCTAGCTTTTCTGTAATAAGTATAGTTCTTCCAGTATTTTCTCCTTTGTATAGATATTCTTGAGTCAGAGCCTCTTATGTATTCCTTAGCTTGTGATTTGTGAGTTTCCAGGTTTTGGGAAGTTTTGTTAGCTTTGAGAATTGTTGTGGTATGTGCCGAACGGCATCTTAAAGCCTGTTTATTTTACCAGTTCAGATTTATTTATCTTCTTCCACAAATTTTGGTTTATCTTCCGCATTGTTAGGATTACCTAGTCATAGGGACTAAGTTCCATCACAACATGTTCATGGAGGGTGAACTGGGGTCGTGACATGGAGAACTTAGCATAAAGCTTCTACTTTCGCAAGGTCTGAAGCACTACTCTCAAATGTTGCTCGTGCTCCCTCAGGCTACGCGAGTATATCAAGATGTCGTCAATGAAGACGATAACAAAGGAATCAATATAGGGCCTGAACACCCTATTCATCAAGTCCATAAATGCCGCTGGAGCATTAGTCAAGCCAAAGCACATCACCAGGAACTCATAGTGGCCATACCTAGTCCTGAATGCAGTTTTCGGAACATCCGAATCCCGAATCTTCAACTGATGATACCCTGACCTCAAGTCGATCTTAGAGAACACCCTAATACCCTGCAGCTGATCGAACAAATCATCAATACAGGGCAATGGATACTTGTTCTTGATGGTGACTTTGTTCAACTGGCGGTAATCAATACACATCTGCATAGTCCCATCCTTCACGAATAGAACTAGTGCACCCCAAGGTTATACACTGGGCCTAACAAACCCCTTTGCTAATAACTGCTCCTTCAGCTCCTTAGGAGCCATACGGTATGGTGGGATAGATATAGGCTGAGTGTCTGGAGCCAAGTCAATACAGAAATCAATATCACGGTCCGGAGGCATGCCAGGAAGATCAGAAGGAAAAACATCGATGAACTCTCGGACTACTAGCACTGAATCAATCGTCGGAGACTCTGCGGTGGTGTCTCACACATAAGCTAAATAAGCCAAACACCCTTTCTCAACCATGCGCTGAGCCCTCAGGAAAGAAATAACCCTGCTAGGCGTATCAACTGTGGAACCATTCCACTTCAATCTCGACAACCCCAGCATCGCTACAGAAACAGTCTTGGCATGGCAATCTAGAACGGCGTGATATGGAGATAACCAATCCATGCCCAGGATAACCTCAAAATCGATCATATCAAGCAACAAAAGATCTGCTCTAGTCTCATAACCATAGATAGTAACGCACAAGATCGGTAGATCCGGTTCACAACCACGGAATCACCCACAGGAGTGGACATGTGAACAGGAACACCCAAAGGCTCAAGAGAAATAGCCAGGAAATGAGCAAATACAGATGATACATATGAATAAGTAGACCCTGGATCAAATAATACCGATGTATCTCTACCGCTGAGGGAAATAATACTTGTGATGACGGCATCTGAGGCCAATGCATCTGGCCTGGCTGGAAGAGCATAGAATCTAGCTGGAGCACCGGGTGTCTGGCCTCAAACTGACTGAGTAGTAGCTGGCTGACCTCTCTCTGTCTAGCCTCTACCCCTGGAATGGCCTCTACTAGTCTACCCTCCACCTTCAGGCGGTTGGGTCGCTGGTGCGGGAGTCATGGGCTGCTGCCCCTACTGTACTGCCTTGCCCTTAAGCCTGGGGTAGTATCTCCTCATGTGGCATGCGTCCCAGCACTCAAAACAATGAGGTGCAGTGGCCTGCTGTCCGGATGGCTAACCCTGAATACTAGAAGGCCCACTAGAAGAAGCCTGAATAGCCGGCAGGCGGGGAGGACTCTCCGGCATAGCACTAAAATAAGAACCGGAATACTCCGAAGGACCTGAATACCCACTGGATGAACCATGGATAGCTGGACGGCGATAAGAACTCTCGGGCATGGTGCTGAAATAGGTGCGTGCTGGAGCACCCCGAGCCGGTGGTGGTGCTGGAGCTGGGGGCCTACTGGGCTGACCCCTCCCAAAGTGACCTCTGCCCCTGGCTGGGGCATCTCTGAACTCTCCTGAGAATCTGGCCCTCTTATCCTACTGCATCTGATTTCTACCCCTCAAGCGGTAACCCTCAATCCTGTGGGCAATCTCAAGTACCAGCTGATATCCAGTGCCCATCTCTACCTCATGAGCAATACCCGACCGGATAGTGGGATGTAACCCCGCAACAAACCTCCGTACTCTCTCTGCCTCTGTGGGAATTATCATGAGTGCATGGCAAGACAACTCCGAGAACCTCTCCTCATAGTCGTTCACTGACATATGACCCTGCTCCAGATACTCAAACTGATGACGTAGCTCTTCCATCTTAGAGGGTGGAATGTACCGATCAAGGAACAACTGAGTGAACTGACCCCAAGTGAGGAGAGGAGCACCTGCTGGCCTGCTAAGTAAGTAAGACTGCCACTATCTACGGGCCATGCCCTCCAGCTGAAAAGTAGTGAAGTCGACTCCATGCGACTCTAATATCCTCATGTTGTGCAGTCTATCCCTGCACCTGTCAATGAAATCCTGGGCATACTCATGATGCTCGCCCCCGAAGACTGGAGGGTGCAGCCTGGTCCATCTGTTTAACAACTTCTGCAGATCGCCGTCCACAGCTGGCCTGGGCTGGGGTGCCGCTGCAGCAACTGGCTGAGCCCCCTCCGCGGGTAGTGCACCCGGAGTATGATAAACTGCGGTTGTATGACCTGGAGCCTGTGCGGTATG
>MDKF010208575.1:0-32764 GCA_026770625.1 Nicotiana glauca | reverse complement strand
TTGAGGCCGGGAAGGATTATTTTACACACTTGTCCGTTCTTTTACGAAAATAGCCTTTCGACAACTGAAAGATACACTAAGGCTATCCCGACAAGAACGGTTTAACACATTGCCGAAGCTGGCTCGGCTTATTTTGACCAAAATCACAACGGCATTCACTTGCCCATTAACTCTTTTTTTTCCTGGTTTTTCAAAAAAATAAAAGACATGGTTTTGCAAACACGGCCTTTCAGCACTTTGGGGACGAAGATTTTAAGGATGTGTGGGCTAACCGGTCAAAAATAAAAAAAAATGACTCATGGTGGCTGTTTATGTAAAGTCAGCCTTCCGGCGTCCCTTTCGGGAACATTCGGCTATTTTTGACAAAAACAGCATCACCCGACTTATTTATGACTCTTTTTCTTGTTTATCAAAATAAAACCCGATATTGCAAACACGACCTTTCAGCATCTCGGGGACGAAGATTTTAAGGCTGTGTGGGTCAACCGACCAAAAATCTACAAAATGACCAAGGGTGGCCGTTTATGCAAATTCAGCCTTCCGGCATCCCTTTCGGGAACATTCGGCTATTTTCAACAAAACGGCGTCACCCGACTTATTTATGACTTTTTTTTTCAAAATAATGCCCGACATTTGCAAACACGACCTTTCAGCGCCTTGGGGACGAAGATTTTAAAGCTGTGTGTGTCAACCGACCAAAATTTAAAAAATGACCCAAAGGTGGCCGTTTACGCTAAGTTAGCCTTCCGGCGTCCCTTTCGGGAACATTCGGCTATATATTTGACAAGAACGACATCACCGGACTTATTTATAACAAAATTAGAATTTGACATTTTTTGGCTATTTTTGCAAAAGGGGAGGTTGGACCCAATGAGGGTTGCCTATGTATCTCACATTCGGTGAGAATCAAACCAGCATAGTTCTGCCGATTGGATACGGGCGAGAGAAATATATATTTTTCTTGAAAATGGATGAAACATACAAAATCTTTTTGAATTTTTATTTTAATTTTCTGATTTATGAAAAATGATGACAAAGTACAAAATCTTTTTGAATTTTCATGTTTCTTTTTTGATTTTCAAAATATGGCATGGGGGACATAGGGAATTCCAAGACTTCTTGGATTCCACAAATATTCCACATGTGCTTTTCCCAAAAATGAAGCATGAGGGACATGAGGGAATTCCAAGACTTCTTGGATTCCACAAATGTTCCCCATGTGCTTTTTCCAAAAATGAAGCGTGGGGGACATGGGGGAATTCCAAGACTTCTTGGATTCCGCAATGTTCCCCATGTGCGCTTGTCCCAAAATGAAGCATGGGGGACATAAGGGGATTCCAAGACATCTTGGATTCCACCAATGTTCCTCATGCTTTTGATTAAAAAATGAAGCATGGGGGACATGGGGGAATTCCAAGATTTCTTGGATTCCACAAATGTTCCCATGTGCTTTGATTTAAAATAATATCACGCTTATCTAAAAAAAACCGTGCAGCCTTCTTATTTAACGTGATCAGCATGACCAGGCGTGTCATTTGTCCTTAACTATCATTGGTCCGCCAAATGACCCTTTTACCCTTGAATAAATGCAACATGTAACACATATGGTCCATAAAGATGGTCTTTTTCATTTCAGGTTACCTGTCCTAAGTCAAATGCAACATGATGCAAATAAGCGTTATCCGGCATGAAGTCAAGTTATTCTAGGTTAAAAACCTGGGTATGTGTTCTAGATAGTGTACCTGAGCGGACAACTCGAGTAGGGGAGGGGGCTACGAACCGGGGACCCGTGAGATCGTCTGGCTCTTATCCGAGCCCTTTTCTTATTTCAAGGTATGACACTAACAGAATAGGGAGTCTCAACCAGTAAGCACATCCCCGGAGGTAAGGAGAGAAGGTTTTGACACAGTTTATATGTATAGTTCAAATAATATCAAAGCGGTAAAAAGCATCATTTTGCACATTAAGCACAGATCATACGAAAATATCAGATAATAAAGCAAAAATACAACAATTTATCACAAGCTCGAATTTCTAACCTTGAACCAGTGGTTCTGGGTAAAAAATATCCCCAGCAGAGTCGCCAGAGCTGTCACACCTCCTTTTGGCGCTACCGCACCCCGTGAAGGATGTGGTAAAGGGAGTTTTTCCAATTAAAGGACAATCGAAATGGGATTCGTTTATTAAGATATTCAGAGTCGCCACTTGGGAGATTTATGGTGTCCCAAGTCACCGGTTTAATCCCGAATCGAGGAAAGGTTTGACTCTATTTAACAGTCCGCGAACCAGAAATCTAAGTGAGGAATTCGGTTAACCCGGGAAAAGGTGTTAGGCATTCCCGAGTTCCGTGGTTCTAGCACGGTCGCTCAACTGTCATATTTGGCTTAATTATCTGATTTATAATACATGTTGAACCTATGTGCAAATTTTAACTCTTTACCTCTTTTATTATTATTATTATTATTTTAACAAAGAATTGCAACGTTGTGAAAATGTATCTAGAATCACGTTACAGTCAATGTACCCGTGGTTATCGACACATTTCAACTCCCTTGAGATTTGGATTTAGGTCACATAAATGTGCACCCGAATTTAAGAAAGTAATTTATTAAAGGCGCGCCTAGGGCGACTAGCGTACCATTTTTTTGGGTAAGGCCGTGAAATTTTGCTAAACGGTCCATCCCGAAGTCTAAGTAAAAACGCTTATAGAGGGCCCCGCAATTTATGTATTTTTGTTTGTCGAGGCTCGTCTCATTCATTATTTTTCAAAAGAATTACAACGTCATGGAAATGCATCTCGAACCACGTCACAATCAATGTACCCGTGATTATCGACATATTTCGACTTCGTTGAGATTTGGATTTGAGTCACATAAATGTGCACCCGAGTTTAAGAAAATAAGGTTATTTAAAGTACGTGCCTAAAGAGACTAACACGTTGTTATTTTTTGGTAAAAGGCCGTGAAATTCACTAAGCAGCCGATCCCAAAGTCTATCCAATTATTATATCCATTTATTGAGGGCCCCGCAGCTTGTGCGTTTTATTTGGCGAGGCTCATCTCGTTTATTTTAAAAGGGCGATCCTAAAGTGACTACATTTTTCTATTTTTTCTGTCTCTAGTAATAAAGAAAAAAAGAAGTCCTATTTGATTTACATGCTTGAAAATTGTTATAGTCGGGTTTCGAATGTAGTTTGTTAAATCAAAAAATAGGTGCAATATGGGCAATCTGTTTGCCAACGTGGGCCCAGGTCCATCGCATGTAGTATTAAATGGGACCTGGGCCATCTTATTCCAATATTGGGCCTAGTAAATTTATTCTACACATGTTCACGGTTTTGCAAAGCTGAAATGTAAAAATGATGATATTTAATTAAACAAACTACTGCAAGTTATAGAAAAAGCAATCAATTGGAATGGGGTAACTTAGAAGTCTAGTTTTAATCCTAGATTCAAACCATTGAATGCTGAAATTAGATTGCCATGGTAATTAAAATAGTCTACTGGATCTGATTCTGTTTGATATGCCTTTGAACATATACTACCTAATGACTAGGCCAAAATAATAGAACGATATTGACTACATCACTATAAAAACTACAAAGTTATACAAAGTGGCCGAAATTTTCATAACAATAGTATATAGAATTACCTGAGTACAATTAGTAAAAAAAAGAAGCTAAATCAAATTTATAACTTCAACTCTTCATATATATTCATGCTTCATGTTTCATCTTACAACATTTGCAAAGTTATAGCCATGTACCTGGTATAGGAAGCAAAAGAAGAGGAAATAGGAGTGATAAGCACAATAGTAGTATTCAACAACAACAACCAGCAGCAGATAGAGAACCCAGCAGAATAAAATCCCAGGAAAACAAGTAGCAACAAATGCAGCAATTAACGCAGCCAAGACAGTACCAAACCAACCAAAATAAAACCCAGCAAACAACAGAATAACAACATCCAATAGCTGACCCCAAAACAACTTAGATTCAACCAAATACCAATCAGAATTACCAGCAACCACAAGATGAACTCGAAAATATAACTTCACAGTTAGAGTTGGAGCTCTCTTTTTGTTTTCAATTAAACCGTATTAGTTGAACTGATTGACTCCTTAAACTTTCTGAGAAAATGATTTCTTCCTAACCGATTTTTAGGACTAGAAGAAGACCCTTATTCTGTCCAAGACTGCCTCTATTTATTAGCACTGATTTTCGACCAAAAAAGAAGACCCTTTAAGAAACTGATTTTTTCAGACTAAAAGAAGACCCCTCTCTCTCGGACTCAGAAAAGCAGACCCTCTTTTTTCGGACTAAAAAAGAAGACCCCCTTAAACTGTCCTAAGTCCCTTCTATTTATACAACAAGAAACTCTTATCTCCAGCCCCTAGGAGCATTTAATAATCAAGAAGACATTCTGCCCATGATATTCTCTTACCAATCCATTACTAAGTGTTTTGTGCCATTTATTATTCGTTTGTCCCCCACTACCATTTGTCCCACTCTATTAATTAATTCAAAGGTATGAGTAGGTGTATTTTAATCCCCATTATGTCTTGTTCCACATTAACCCTTGTCTCTTCTTATTTTAATTCAAAGCATGGGTAACATATTTAATCAATTCCAACACCATTATGTCTTGTTCCCCACTATGCATTAAGCAATGCCTTATTTTACTATTATTAGAGCTTAGTGGACAGAGCACTTAAATTAAATAATTCTGCAAGTGGTCAATTCCCGTATTACCCCTGAAATTATTGAAATTACTATTCTACCCCCAAATCTTCAATCTGTAACAAAATTATCAACTGACCAAAACTGGTTCCTAAAAACACCAAATCACTACAGCTATAACCAAATTCCTAATCAAAATTCAACAATTAAATCCCATGAAAAAACCCCTAATAAATAACATTTAAGAATCACTTCAAACAAAGTCAGATTCACATAAGAAACAAACTTAATAGAACAAACAAGTAGATTTAAATTACTAAACTCAACATCAGCTGAACTTCAAATTAAATCCAACAACAATACAACCAAGATGAAGGATTCGATGATTCTAAGAAAATCACAATTCTAAATTTAAAACTTAGACAAAAGATGAATGAGCATTGAAAATAACTGAACGACAAACAACATAGCTCCGGGTCAAATATTTCAAATCAAATCCATCTCGGAATTAAACTTAACAGAATGAACCAAAGTGTTATTTTTTGTATTTTTCTGATTGTACATAGAACTGGGTTTTATATCCAAACTGGGGTACTAAACTAGAGAAGTAACATTCAGAATCGAAAACAAAGAACAACATAAACCCGATCAAACCGTGACCTGGAAAACTCGACGAACACCTTATCCACTGGTTTTGGGATTTTGTGTGACTGTAACTCGAACAAAAAGGAGTCACCGCTGGTCGTTTGAGGTCGAAGCTGGACAACTGGTTCGCTGGAGGTCGATGGAGTGGTCGACGAGTTGATGGAGTCGATGGACTGGTGGTGAACGACAGACTGGTTAAGGTCATTTGGCGATGGATGATTACTGGTCGTTTGAGAGGTTTTGTTTGGTGTTTGTTGTCATCGTTCATATGGAGGTTCACATGGAGGTGGAAGGCTATTTTGAGGGTGATCGATGGAGGAGAAGGGCAGCCATGGATGGTTGGTGGTCAACTGGTGCTTGGGGTGGTCGCTGGTGGTTTGTAGGGCTGCTGGAGGGGTTTGAAGTGAGGGCTGGCGTGAAGGGTGTTGTTTGGAGGAGATGGAGAGAAGGGGGGCGGGTCTCTAGGTTAGGGTTTTGGAAATGAAAAATGAAATGAAGAGAGGGGTTGTTTGGGTTATGGGGCAGACCGGGTCGGGTTGACCCGTTGGGTTTTGGGTTGGGTTTGTGAGACACTTGGGCCAGGTTAATTCAAACTAGCATAAGAGGCCCAATCCGATTTTTCTTTCATATTTTTTGCTCTCTTTTCGTTTATTTGCTCCAAAATTAAAACTTAAAGATCCTAAATTAAATTAATAAAACCAAAATTAACTTAAAATACTAATCAACTCCTAATAATAATTATCACACAAAATTAAACATCAATTAAAATAAAATCACACAATTTGGACATTAAATGCTAAAAATGCAAAATACATTATTTTTTTGAATTTTTTATTTTTGTAAAGCAAACTTAGTTACTCCTGGTTGTAAATTAAATCCTACATGCAAATTCAACATATTTGTGTATTTTCATTAATTTAACAAATAAACATGCACAGACAAATACAAATAATTATCCAAAAATGCCGCGAAAAATCTCAAAATTGCACACAAAGGAAATTGTTTTATTTTGAATTTTTTGGGAGTATTTCTCATATAGGGCAAAAATCACGTGCTTACAACGTGTCCCAAGAAGGCCACAGAACCAAGCCAAAACTCACACTTGGAGAACTTGGCATACAACTGCTCCTCCCTCAATCTTTGTAATACAACTCGCAAATGCTCCGCGTGCTCCTCCTGACTACGCGAGTATACCAAAATATCATCAATGAATATAATAACAAACGAATCTAGATACAGCCGAAATACACTATTCATCAGATGCATGAACGCTGTCGGGGCATTGGTCAGCCCGAAAGACATAACCAGAAACTCATAGTGACCATATCTAGTCCTGAAGGCCGTCTTAAGAATGTCTGAATCCTTGATCTTCAACTGGTGATAGCCCGAACGGAGATCAATCTTAGAAAACACCCTCGCTCCCTGAAGCTGGTCGAATAAATCATCGATGCGAGGCAGGGGATACTTGTTCTTCACTGTTACTTTGTTCAACTGCCTGTAGTCAATGCACATTCTCATTGTGCCATCTTTCTTCTTCACAAATAACACAGGTGCACCCCACGGTGACACACTAGGCCAAATAAACCCATTTTCTAGGAGTTCCTGAAGCTGATCTTTCAATTCTTTTAACTCCGCTAGTGCCATACGATACATCGGAATGGGAATGGACTTGGTGCCTGGCACCAGGTCAATACCAAAATCAATGTCCCTATCCGGGGGCATACCCAGCAGCTCTGCAAGAAATACATCAGGGAAATCCCTCACAACGGGAACATAATCTATACTGGGAGCCTCAGCTCCGACATCACGCACGAAGGCCAAATATGATAGACAACCCTTCCCAACCATACGCTGGGCTTTCAAGAAAGATATAACCCTACTAGGGACATAGGCAGTCATACCACGTCACTTGATCCTCGGAACACCCGACATAGCCAAAGTAACTGTCTTTACATGACAGTCTAGAATAGCATGACACGGAGATAACTAGTCCATGCCCAGAATAACATCAAAGTCTACCATTCTCAATAGCAATAAATCAACTCGGGTCTCCAGACCCCAATAGTAACAAGACAGGACCGATACACATGGTCCATAATAATAGTATCACCCACCGGGGTAGATACGTGCACAGGTAAGGCAAGACACCCCCGGGTCGTACCCAAATGATGAGCAAAATATGATGGCACATAAGAATAGGTAGAACCGGGGTCAAATAAGACAGAGGCATCTCTGTGGTAGACTGAAATAATACCTAGGATAACAACATCTGATGCAAAAGCATCTATCCTGCCTGGAATAGCATATAATCTAGCCTGGCCGCTACTGCCTGATCGGCCTCCGCCCCTAGGGCGACCCCTGGCTACCTGGCCTCCGCCCTTCTCTGACTGGGCTGGTGCTGAAGAAACTGGAGCAGAAGACGAGGGCTGATTCCTCTGCTGAGACTGACTCCCACGACGTCGAGGACACTGCCTCCTCATATGGCCAAACTCGCCACACTCGAAGCAAATACCAGATGCTGGAGAAGGGGACTGAAGGGAACCCCTCGCACCAGAATGACCAGTCGATGCGCTCTGCGCAGAAGAACCCTGAGCTGCAGGGGTATATGATGAGCTCTGAGCTGGGAGGGCACTAGGTGAAGACTGGCCCTGTTGGAACCCCTGATGACCACGGCCTGAAGATGCCCCACAACACTCGGGACGAGCCAACTGATGAGGCCTAAAAGAACGACCTCTACTCTGCTGAACCTAGCCCCTAGACGGTGCACCACTGAAGCTACCTGATCCTCGAGGCCTCTTGGCCTCCCTTTCCTCTCTTTCCTGATGGCGAGCTCTCTCAATATCACGAGCAATATCCACTGTATCCTCAAAGGTATGACTTAGAATCCTCTCTCGAGTCATCAGAATACGGACGGGATAAATAAGTACGTCCACAAACCTCCTAATCCTCTCCCGATCAGTCGGGACCATCCACCTCATACTGTGACACAGTCATATCTCCCTGATGAAGCCTCTCAAACTGTCTCTGTAGCTCCTCCCTCTGAGACTGTGGTACCCAGTTCTCCAGAAAGAGAGTGGAGAACTGCTGCCATGACAAAGGCATTGCACCCACCAGCCTACGCCACTCTTATGCCTCCCTCCAAGTGAAGGCTGCTCCAGAAAACTGAAAAGTAGTAAATGATACCCCACTCGCCTCCAAGATCCCTGCTGTCCGAAGCATACGTCGACACTTGTCGAGAAAACCCTGGGCATCCTCTCCCCTAACACCACTGAAAGTAGAAGGTGAGAGCCTATTGAACCCCTCAAGATGCTGCTGCTCATCGTCTGGCATAGCTGGAATCACATCATCCCGAACCGGTGCAACCGGCTGAACTGGGGCAACCTATTGAACTGGTGGTGCCTCTGGTGTCTGCAAACCCTGCACTACCTGCTCAGGCATGCGAGCAGCGGGGGTCTGATTGCCTCCCCCGGCCTGTGAAGTAGCTGTTGTAGTAGTGGCTGAGATGGCCTGGGCCAGGCCAGTGCAAACTGATAGAATCTAAGCTAGGGCCTCCTGAAGACCCGGAATCTCAATAGGCACAACTGGTTCCTGAACAGGTTCTGCTGGAGCCTCTACAGCTGGAGCCTGATCCTAAGCCAGGGCAACTGGTGGGTCCACAAGTGCTTCCCCTTCGGCTCTACCTCAACCACGACCTCGACCACGACCGCGTCCATGACCTCTGGTGGCCTCAGTAGGTGGTACAGGTGGTCGTCCGCCACGTCCGGTAGCACATGTTCTCGCCATCTGCGAGAGAATAGGATAACAAATTTAGTTCTCGGATCAACAAAGTCGCACGATAAGAATTCCAAGAATATAAAGTTTCCTAAAGGTTTTGCAGCTTCCCGAGGATAAGTACAGACGTCTCCGTACTGATCCGCGAGACTCTACTAAACCGGCTCATGACTCGCGAGACCAAGTAACTTAGGCTCTGATACCAACTGGTCACGACCCAACCCGGTCATGATGGCTCCCAACACACTACTAGGCAAGCCCGACCATTTATAACAATAACCCCATTAATTAAATAGATGAAGATAAATGCCATTTAAGTCAAGGCCTAAAATACTGATAATAATGCGGAACAAAAATCTAACAAATACCAATACAACCCAACATGGACCCGGTGTCACGAACATGAGCCTCTAAAATACAGAGTAGCATCCTACTACAAAGTCTGCCTAAAAGCTGATAATGCGGAACTAATAGGATAGGGATAGAAGGGAGAATCAATGGCTGCGAACGCCTTACAGCTACCTCAAATACTCCGGGAATAAGAACTCTGGAAAGCTGGTCAAAGCTCACTCAGCCTGTGAATGCCCTGGATCTGCACACAAGGTGCATGGATTAAAGTGAGTACTCCGACCTAGTGAGTAATAAACATAACTACAGTCTGAAAGTAAGAAAACGCAGAAAATGCACAAAGTAATCTATATCTAGCAGTTTAAATCAATATAAGTGAAACGGTAACTAACAAGTAATACCGTCAAGGAATAATGCATGAAAAGATGCAACACATATAACGGTACACACTAGTACCCGCTGCGGCGTGCAACCCGCTCCACTTATTTAACATCGACGATGCTCACTGGGGGTGTATACAGACTCCGGAGGGGCTCCTACAACCCAAGCGCAATATCAGCCATGTCGTGGCATCAAACAGTCTCTCGGCCTCAATATCAATATATCATCGCTGCGGCGTGCAATCCGATCCATATCAAAGGGAAAACATCCTTACTATCGGGTCCCCGACCCGTCTCAGTTAAATAAGTTCACAGCCAATCGGGCATGGCATGCTATAGGGATCTCAGCCCTCATATTCTTTTCCATTTAATATTCATGTATAAACACAATTATTATATTGTTTTGAACAGTTGAAAGCATGACTCAGAGTATATGTTATGCACACAAGTGAGGAAAAACACATAAGGATCCCCTAAGGATTCAACAGGTCGGCACAAGGTCCCAAACACGGCAATAAGCCCAATTCAAAATGATAAAGTATGCGTCTCAATCGCCAATATAATAGAAATTAACACTCGGGATGGACCAAGTCTCAATCCCTAACAGTAAATGACCCCGCACTCATCGTGGAATGCGTGTCACGCCTCAATATAGCGTTACGATGTGAAAGTCCGGGGTTTCAAACCCTCAGAGCAACATTTACATCCATTACTCACCTCTAGCCGGCCAAGGACTAGCTCGCAATGCCCTTTCCTCTCGAATCGAGCTCCTCGCGCGTCGAATCTGGCCAAAACCACAATGAATTCATTACAATAGGCTAAGGGGATGTAACCCAATCGAAAAGACTCGAAAAATATCAAAAATCACGAAATTGGCAAAACCCGAGCCCCGGGCCCACTTCTCGAAATCAATTTTTTTTACATCACTACGATCCTTATCTCACCACGAGTCTATACATATCAAGTTCACAAGAATCGGAGTCCATTTGACCCCTCAAATCACAAGTTTAAACTCTCTTAAGTTTTAAGCCCTAACCTGCATTTTTAACCTTTAATTCCTTGGGTTTTAAGTGTTAATCCATGTTTATACACCATAATATCATAACTTAAGTCCAAGAATCCATACCTGATGATAGCCCTTGAAACCCTCTTCAAAAATCGCCCAAAACCCTCTTAGTTCGAAGTCCAAAATGTTTGTTCTTACAAAAATTCGCGAAGGTTAAATTAAAAGCTTCTGCCGAGGCCTTTTCGCTTCTGCGGCACCAAAACCTCTTCTACGGTTACCGCCTTTGCGGCAATTATTCCGCTTCTGCGGAAGTCACTTAAGTGCCACGACCACTTCTGCGGTCCATATATCGCACCAGCGGAACCGCTTATGCGGACTCTTGTCCGTTTCTGCGGAAAGGTCAAGCCCCTACTAGAACCGCTTCTACGACCTCCCCGCCGCATCTGCGGAACCACTTATGTGGTCCCTTTTCCGCAGATGCGGAAATGACAGAACCAACAAATCCCAAAACATGCAATAAACTCCAAACTCTCCGTTTAACCACCCGAACTCACCCTGAGGCCCCCGGGACCTCAACCAAAAGCATAGACATGATCTATTACTTTATTCAAACTTTCTCGAATCACCAAATCCCTTTCGTTAACATCAAAATCATCAAATTTCACCAAATCAAAGCCTAAGTTTATCAAATTCTTCCGGAACTCACTTTCGATCAAAAACCCGACATAAACACCTCCGATTTAACTAAAATTTTGCACACACATCACAAATCACCTAACGAAGCTACTACAACTCTCGAAATTCCATTCCAACCCTCGGATCAAAATCTCACCTATCAACTGAATATCGCCAAAATGCTAATTTCGCCAATTCAAGCCTAATTATACACCGAACCTCCAAAATTACTTTCGATTGTGCTCCTAAGCCTCGAATCATCCCCCGAAGCTAGCCGAGTCGTCAGAAATCACATCCGAGCCCTCTAACTCACAAGTCAACTTCCGGTTGATTTTTCCAAACCAACCTTTCCTTAAAGAGGCTAATTGCCCCATTTTCTACCAAATCCAATCCGAATCAACTCAAACTCATCCAACACATATAATGAATCATGAAGAAGTAATAAACGGGCAAAACAGGATGGAAACACATGAGACGACGGGTCGGGTCATCACATAATGCAATTTTGGTTTTCATCATCTTTTGCTCCAAATTATCTCAAGTTAGAGATAATTATTAGAGACCTGTGCTGATAATGTGTTATAGAATAAAAATTATAAAGAAAATAAACTGAAGAAAAGCATAGAGAGAGATATTGATATATTATTTAACTTCAAACCGATATTCATAATGAATTGAAATCTCCTCTATTTATAGAAGAAATGAAGTAGTTGCGAGGCTTTTCAGGAAGAAGCTGCAAGGCTTTTTAGGAAGCATGTGCGAGGATTTTCTTGAGCTGTTTGTAAGCTGTCTGTATGATCGTAGCTGCTGCAAGTCATTTTATTGAATTGCTTGCAACCTGCCTGCATCAGTTGCTTGTAGATAAACTTCAACAGAGTACCAAATGGATAATCTTCTTTAGGAAAATATCTGCAGCAGAGTAATTAATGAACATCCACAATAATATTTTCATAACAGTTAGATTTGGATGTAATTGTAATGACTACAAAGAAACAAAACTTTCGTATCGATTAGATAATTAAATAATATCTAATCTTTTTCTCAACTCAAAAAAAAAGAGAAGAGAAAAAGGAAAAAGACTGATGTATCAGTCGTATGACGCAAACTTGAACAAAACTTTTTCAAATTACATGTGATGGAAATACTTTTTCGCCTTAGAATAAAGACATGTTGCTGATAATTTGTCTATGACAGATTAACTGTCTTAAAAGAGTTCTTACTCATAACCAATGGTGGGCCAGAATTTGCATAAGTGGGTTCATTAAAAAAATGAATGTGCCTAATAGTATAAGTAGTGTCGAGTATGAGAAGTACGGTGTATTATCCTTTTTTCTTACGGTAAAAGGTTTGATATGTCCCTCTACTATTAATAATTATTTAAAAATATCCTTCATTATACTATCGGATCAAAAGACTCCTTACTGTTACACTATTAAACAAAAATACCTAAACAGACGGAATAGACACGTGGTATTGATTTAAGGCTCATGACCATCTGGTTTGAACCCGCTCTGACCCACATACTTGACATCCAAATCCAAACATACACAACCCGTTCCGACCCACTATTACTTCATTCAATTTTGAGATTAGCCCATTTCACCTTTTTCACGTTTTGACATTAACCAGTTCACCATTTTTACATTTTTCACAACAAACCTGAAAATACTAAGATACTCATTCATATAAACTCAGATTGTAAAAATTGAATCTTTGAGAGGGGTAATTTTGTGTAATTTCTATCAACTATTATTTGAAGTCATCTTTGTAATTAGAAGTTGGAACACATGAACGAAGATGGGATTAACTTGAGAGGACAAATGAATAGAAAGGTCATATTCATCGCGCTTCCTTATTAGCTAAAGTGAAGGAAATTTTTGCACAGTCACCGATAATAGTAGTGGTGTTTTGGCCAAGATTTGTAGTAGATCTCACCGGTTTACATGGTGGTTATAAATGAAGAAGGAAAACAATGAGAGGGAGTTGAGATAGTAAGTGGTGTTGGCTTTGTGATTTATCCGACGAGTTTCACAGGTTCCATTCGCTTATTTGGTGGAATGAGTTTGCTGTTTGGATGAGGAATCACGAAGGGGGGTCAGTACAGTGGAGGTTAGTACTGCAGGAGGAATTTTTCGGTGATCTGTCATGTTTTTCGGTGGTTTTGGTGTGAGGTGAGAGAAGAGAAGATGGTCGTGTCTGGTGGGCTTATTTTAGGGGAGGGGGTTAGGGTCGGATAATAGAGGTATTGGGTATTTTAAATTGGGGTTGTGTCAACTAAATATGAGTTGACACGTGTTTATTCATGTGACGACCCAAAGGGTCATCACTTGTTTCCTTACTCATTCTGTGCTTTCGAGGCCTTGAAAACCTTATTTAGGGTTGCCTCGATTTACGTGCATAGTACGGGCGCATCGCCGGAAAGCTTAATTTTGAATTTTGTGAGAAGAATGCTAAATTTTGATATTAAAATGAATAAATTTGACTTCGGTCAACTTTTTGGGTAAATGGACCTGGACCCATGATTTGACGGCCCGGAGGGTCCGTAGGAAAATATGGGACATGGGCGTGTGCCCGGAATCGAATTCCGAGGTCCCAAGCCAGAGAAATAAATTTTTGTGTCAAATTGTTTTCTGAAAATATTTAAGAAAATTGGAAATGAAATTTAATTAGAACGTATTGGTATCGGGCCCGTATTTTGGTTCCGGTGCCTGGTACAAGTCTTATATATTATTTAAGCGCTATCTGTAAAGTTTGGTTGAAAATGGACGTCGTTTGACGTATTTCGGACTTAAAATGGGAATTTGATGTTTTATGAAAATTTAGAAGGAATCATGAAATTTGAGGCTTAATTCGATGTATATGATGTTATTTTGGCAATTTGATCGCACAGATAAGTCCATAAGATGTTTTTAAGGTTGTGTGCATATTTGGTTTGGAGCCCCGAGGGCTCGGGGGAGTTTTGGATAGGTGTCGGATTGCATTCTTGAACTTTGGAAAATCTGGTATGAACAGGCCTGCAGGCTTCGCATTGGTTCGCAAATGCGAAGGCTGGATCGCAAATGCGAAACTAGCCCAAGCCTGCATTGGCTCGCAAATGCGAAGCATTCCTTCGCAAATGCGAAGGTTGAGCTTTCGCAAATACGAAACATTTTTCGCAAATGCGAAGTCCTTCTAATGGGCCTGAGTTCACAAATGCGAACTATTTTTCGCGATTCCCATAATTGGCCGGGGTTCGCACTTGCGAACCCCAGTTCGCAATTCCCATATCTGCAACCTGTATTTTCCATATTTAGTCGAATTTTGGGCCATTTTTCACCCCACTTTCAAAACACAACTCCTTAGGCGATTTTTCAAGAATAAGACTTCTTCCAAATCATTTGTAAGTCGATTTTTTACTCATTTCTTTCAATCATTAACATCATTTAACATGTTTTCAACTTAAAATCAAGGATTTTCATGTGTGAAGTTGGGGTTTTTGGGTAGAACCTAGGTTTTTCTAAATTTGGGGATTTGGACCTCAATTTGAGGTCCGATTTCAAAACAAATTACATATTTGAGTTTGTGGGGGAATGGGTAATCGGGTTTTGGTTCCAACCTCGGGTTTTGACCACGTGAGCCCGGGGGCGATTTTGGAATTTAGGGAAAAACTCTGGGAAGTTCATTCCTATGCATTCAACTTGGTTCATTTAGTGTTTATTAAAGCAATTAAGTAATTTATGGCTAGATTCGAGCGGATTGGAGGAGGAATCACAGGGTAAAGCTTGAGGTTTAAGTGGGATTCAAGGCATCAAGGTATGTGTTTGGTTTAACCCTAGCTTGAGGGAATAAGAGTTGAGTCTTATTTGCTATGTGGTAATTTGTCGAGTACGATGTATAGGCATGGTGACGAGTATCTATACATTGGTGTCTAGCATGACCGTGAGTCCTTACATTGCAAATATTTTGGTTCATGTTATAACTTCCACGCTTAATTGATGGCTTCTATATGTTGTAAAGAGTATGTGCAAGAAACTGTGATCTTAAACTTCGTGGAGCGTTGGCTTGAGTTGAAATACAAATTTGTAAAAGTATATGAGATAAGTAAATCTTTGGGGCATTGGCTCAAGTGATAATGTGAATTATGAGATGAAAGTAAAAGAAGAGAATGAGTTATTAAATTGCTCCCTTGCCGGGATGTTGAGATTATTGATGTTATGCCCTTGCCGGACTAATTGTTTAATTGTGTTCCCTTATCGGGATTTCTACTATAAAATATTAATTCCCTTGCCCCTTGTTTGTGATTGTTCTTTGGGTGAGGAAGAGTGTTAAAGCACGAAGGGTGATGCTGTGCATTGTTTGTTTATGGTAAGGAAAGAGTGTAAAGCACGAAGGGTGATGCCGTGTATTGTTTGCTTATTATGAGAAAAGAGTGTTAAAGAACGAAGGGTGATGCCGTACCACACGATGTACCATTCCGTGCCGATTCTATTGATATATGTGAGGAATGAGAGTAAAAGCATGAAGGATAATGCCGTGCACATGTTATTGCTTGGTGAGTATGGGAGTAAAATCACGAAGGGTGATGCCTTGCACCTGTTGATTTCTGTTTCATAACCTACGATTGAGTTGTGTTGTTTTTCTTCATTACTGGACGACTCCTATTTGGAAATTGTTGTTTTCCCCATAGCATGCTCCCCCTCCTATATTGTTTATCTGTTTTGTATTTCGATTCCGCTGTATATATATGAAATTGCACAAGTTTATTTGGTAGTCCGATCTAGCCTCGTCACTACTTCGCTAGGGTTAGGTTAGACACTTGCCAGCACATGGGGTCGGTTGATCGCTTCCAACTCAACGCTACACGAATGTAGGGAGAGCGGGTCGCTAAAGCTTTTACTGGAATAGTGGTTCGGGATTGAATTTCCATAGGGAGCTTGGAGTGGAGTTGTATTGTCTGTTTAGACTAGAATTGCGTTTGTACTTCTAATTGCCCTCCTAACATTTTTAGGGTTTTTATATTTAAAACTACTATTGTAATCTAAGGATTAAAGCTAAATTATGCTGAGGAAATATTTCTTGGGTGTAATTAATAGGGAGAAAGGCACTAGGGTCATGGAATCACCTAGGTGGTTAACTAACTGGTAGAAACTACTTAGAATAGATTGACACATTTGGGAATTATACTATAACCGTTGCACAATTGTACCCACTCTCACACCTCTCGGCAGAGAAAGTGATTTTGCCTAATTGAATCGCTCGAGACCAATTGGGTAGGCCAATTATACCAAACAACTAGGGTTCAAGTAGGGTGTTTACTCTCTCGAGAATCAACCCGTTAATTGGGACTATAATTTCTCATGGGTCCATCCCAATTCTTTGTTATGTCAATTTTGGGGTTATAGATTCTCTTTCTCAAGAAAAGTTAAACCCACTAAGCTAGAATCAATATTTTCAATCACCAATCCTTAATTAAAGCATAAAATTAACCCAAATAACAAATACCCAATATCAGTCTATCATTAGAAAGCAACACCCATCAATGACCCACACTAGGGTTGAGCCACAACCCTAACTAGTTGGTTTAGCTAGACATAATTGAAGAAGAAACAGAAGAAATAAAAGAAGAAATAACCATATTAATTAATAACTAAAGAGGAACTACAAGAATCTATTGAGAAATTAATGCTAAAATGCCAAAATAGGCTAAAACTTTCATCCTCACGAGCGCAACTCTGTTCTGTAAAATACAACTTAACCTAAAAATAGTAAAAAGTTCTATTTATACCGGACTGGAAAAACTGGACAAAAATACTCCTGCGGGGTCAGTGCGGACCGCGCAGAAGTGGAGCGCGGCCGCGCGACATGCACTTAAATTAACTAACCTCTGAATCTCCTAGCGCGGCCGCGTGGCATATCAGTGCGGTCCGCGCTAGGTCTTCCTGTTCCTCACTTCACTTGGTCTTTTACACTTGGCAGGTTTCACTCTGTTTTGAGCTGATCTTTGACATTTGTCTCTTGTTGCTAAAAATCGCAATCAAGCACAACTTGTAAGCATTTTGGGACTATTTTGTGGTAATTTGTTACAAAAGCAATATCAAGTAGGGGGTATAATCATGTTAAAATCCTAACTTATCAACTCTCCCAAAGTTAAACCTTTGCTTGTCCTCAAGCAAACAAAATAAGACCCACCCTTAAAAAGGCAATCCAAGAATTTCCAGCCATCCTAAAGTAACCTCAACAAGCATCAATTGGGACTAACAATTGCCCTCAATACGAATGCATCATTAACACATTTTAAGCTTTTGAAAACTATGGATCAAGTGTGACACAAGAGCATCAAGGGTTGACACATTTCATCAAAGAACTTTTCTCAAATACCTTGGTCATTGTGGAACCCAAACTCACACATCCTCAACTCTCCCTAAGCGAACCTCACCTTTTAGAGTATGGACACACAAACCAAGGTTGATGTACTTTCACTCATTTCTCTCACAAAGAAGGTCACAAGTCTGGCTCTAGGTACCATATGCTTGCCCCTTATGTAAGTATCCACTAATGTAGGTTCCCTTCGACTCAAGATCCTATAGGGGTTTTGAGGAGTCAATTGTGAAGGCTTTTGGGTGAGGGTAAGACATGTTTTTGTTCAAATGGGTTCAACCTTCCCTTAAGCACTTTCTTTGATTCATTTTGGCACACTTTCTTGACTCATTTGAGTAATTCACTTCTTTTCAAGGGGTTAGAGGGACATATTGTCACTCTTCTATAGGCAATTCAAATCATTTCTCCTTTTTCTACTTTTGTTTCCACACCTTTTTCACTTTTGTCTTTCTTGACCCATTTTAATTCTTTTTCACCTCGGTCTTTCTTTTTGTCCTTTTCTTTTTCTCTTTTTCATTTCCTTGCCTTTCTCTTTTTGCTTTGGTACCTTTTTCCCTTTTTGTTTTCCTTCTTGTCTCTACCCCCAAACTTTGACTTTGTCATTGCTCTAGGGAAGTGTGGGTGCCAATAGAGGGTAGGAACGGGTATAGGCTTGTAACATTGGTTCATGAAAGAAGAAGGTTTAAGGCTCAAAAGGGTTAACTAGGAATCATTTTGTTGGTAGGCCATGGAATTGTTCATTTTACAATTGGATCAATGAGAGCCTATAGTCACTTCTCAAGTCAAACTTCACCTATGATTTCGCCTCAACAAATACTCGGGGCAAGTTCTAGACCATCGGCTCGAGACTTGGACTCAAAATTTGATTCCTCATCACACATGCTAGGGAATTGCTAAAGATATCGAGTCGACGGCCCACAACGACCTTAGTTACTATTCAAGTGCACAATGGTCCAAAAAGATCACACGATGATTGTTTGGTCAACACAAGAGTCTCAAGGCCACGACTTTCACCATACCCTAAACATAACATTAAGTCTTTGACCATGGGATCAAAGGCAAATGTGTTAGGCCCAAGTGAAGCTTTGCCTAAGGTACCCTTAACCACGAAATATCAAAAACAAAAGAAAAGTCAAAACCGGACTCAAACCCTTAAGAAGGTAGCCACTCCATCTATCATCGGGAAGAGCCACCCGATTCACACTATACTCCACCCTTGAAAAGAACCGTGGCATTAAGAAAACCAAGGGCTTATTGCAAATGCCAAAAACAAAACCAAAAGTCTACAAGCCTATCTACTAAGCTAAAAACGAAAATTTTTGCGAAAATAGAGAAATCTAATAAATATGTACAATAGGGGAGTAGAATATACAATGAGGGATGAATATATACCAAAAGTGCTTTATATACAGACCAAAAGAGAATAAAAGGTACGAGAAAAGTAGCTAAAATATAAAGTTATATATAGACCAACTAGAAAATCAAATCATCAAAACATAAAATGCAAATCTAATATGTACAGTCATCCAGATAATCCAAAAAATAGGCGCATCCCCACGGATAAGAGCTGGCATTGTCCCCAATGCCAACTACACAAATGAGCACAAAAATAGATGAAAGGATATAGAAGGGCTCCCTAAGCCTGGTCTGTCTGCATGGGATCCTTAGTGGTCCCCTGGTCCTCTGCACATGCGAGAACCTTAGACTGGTTCCCGGCCTGCTGCTGCTCTGCTGCTGGGATAGGGTCCTGCTGCTGGACCGACTGAATATCTGGTACATCACCGGAAGGACCCTCATGAACCTATGCTAGCTCAATCACTGTACCCTCTGTGCTGGGGAGCTTCTTCTTCTTCCTTGGAGGCCTGGGCTCCTCCTCATGCTGTGGCTGATATGCTACTGGATCTAGGGCTGGCTCCCCAAATAGCAAGTCTAAAGGCATCTGATCTGCCAATAGCTTGTCCACGTCCGCTCTATTCTTATTCACTGACTCCTTAGACGCCCTTGACTTTCTCATCTTTTTGTGCTCCTTGGCAAGCTCCTTGAGAGCTTTGCCATGCGAATCTACCACCTTAGTCAAGGTGGCCTGAGTCTCCAAAATCTTCTCCTGGTTAGCCAGGAGCTTCTTCAAGGTATCCTCAATAGATTGAGGAATCTGAGCAATGGATGGTGCTGACTGGTCCTCAACTGAAGTGGCCAATGTGGACAACTTGGATGTCGCAGCTGACATCCAGTTGTTCAAACTAGCTAATGACTGACTCAATTGGTGGGCAGTGAATGGATGAGTCTTTGATGATGGGACTGACGGAGCAGCTGAAGTACTTGGGCCAGAAATAGAAGAAGGACCTGGGGGCAAGGTCTCACCGGTAGTAGTAGCAGGAATGGTGGATGGCCCGGTAGAAGGCTCTACCACAACTGGCTCATCAGACTAGACAGGTGGGGCAGAGGTGGGTGGCTGGTACTTCTTTGACTTTGGGTTGTCTGAACCCAACATGCTATACCATGAGTAGGGAGCCACCGGCTTGGTATTGACATCAAACCATTTCTTCTTGACCTCCATATCCCTAAAGTACATAGACATGGTGTTGGGAAAAGGGTAGTTTGTGTTCGTCTCCTGTCCTACAGTAGAAATGACCCTTGAGATGACATTACCCACATTGATAGGAAGCCCATCAATGATAGATGCCACAAGAATAGCCCGAGCAAGAGGAACTGTATGATCATGGGTAGAAGGGTCAATCCGCCTACAAGCAAAGGTCAACCACCCTCGAGCCTCGAAGTTGAAGGTGTTCCTGTAAATCTTCTCTCCGGCTTTCAACAATTTAGGAACAGTGCCTGGAATTTCCAAGTAGTTGGCCAACCACGGTCGCACTTCCTCGCCCATTGCCAACTTAGCCAAATATTCCGACTCATCCTCCTCCTTGAATCCCAAGTAGTCATTCAAGGACTTTCCATCAAACATCACCATTTTATCTCACCTTCGTCACCTTCGTATCTTTGACTATATGAGAAACATTGCAATAAAACTCTCTCACCATGTGATCATTGGACTCAATACACCTTTCCTTTAAAAATTCCGAGCCATATCTAGTTCGGAACTCCTTTTGCACGTTCGAGTTATGGGGTAGAAGGTCTGTGTCAATGAAATTTCTCTCCGAGATCAACTTCCTCAAGGGACACCACTCTCTAAACTTGCGAAATACCACCTGACTCACGAAACGATCTTCCCAAGCCTCAGGGTTTCTAGTTCTATCAGCACCCCCGACCTGAGGCTCACCTCCCTCACCATGTCCTGCACTCTCCCCGGATAGTGAAGCTGTGGGGGAGGTGGAATATTATGCACCAATACCCGCTGCGGACTCATCAAACGAATCCGAGACTACATTCACTGGTCTTTTGGTTGAGGGTGATGTTGGAGGAGTATCAACTAGGTGGAGGGGGTCGGTTATGTGAGTTGGGATAGACTCTGAGGATATGCTCTTGGATGGTACATACTCACTCCTCGAAGAATGAGAGGTAGCCCTATCAGCAACTCGTATAATTTTACGGGTCTTTTTAATGTTTTCCCGAGCCCGGGGAGCGAGTTTAGCTATTCTCTTTCCTTTACTCCCTCGGGAGGCACCACCTCTCCCGGGTTGTTGTGTTTGTTTACCGCCTCATTTTTTAACCATGATCTTCAAAAAATACATGTCTAACATTGTTAGTGTAACACATGCAGTGACATAGATGAATAACACTAGAGGAGGGCATAGTGGATTGCATAACACAGAAGCAGGACACAACAGGATACAGATGCGCGGACCGCACAAAACAGTCACGCGGTCACGCTGAGGACAACGGGGACCATGCAAAAGTGAAGTGCGACCGCGCTTGGCATAAGCACCAAAAGCCACTTCTCTGAATCTCCCCAACGCGGTCCGCACTGAAATGGACCGCGACCTCATTGGGCCAGTGCGGGCCGCGCAAAAATGCGACGCGGCCGCACTGGTAATAACTTAAGCACACAGACAAACCAACGCGGACCGCGCAGAAATGACGCACTGCCGCGCTGGGCCATGGATTTGAACTGAGCTAGGGTTTGACAATTTTGTCCATTTTTTGTTCAAGTTTTTGGGTCCTAGTTGTCCTTACTTAATTATCCTTATAGAAAATCATGCTAAGTAGTCAAAACTAACAAGAAAACTAACCTAATCATTAACCCTAAGAAAAATGGGAAGAAAGAAGATGCTATACTACTGGGAAGCAAACAAAAAGTAAAAATAAAAACCAACTAATGAACTTTGCAAGAAATGTTACCAGGATATATGAAGAATCAAAACACTTGATGCAAACATAGAAGATTAGTCTCAGATGAACAGTAGAAATTAGGGCTCAGGAAGTTAGAGTGAAAAAAGGGTAAAGTGAGGCCTTGGGTCTCTATTTATAGAAAATAGTGGGACCCCAGAACTTACCTACCAGCACGGCCGCGCAAAAATGACCACGGACCGCGCTGGAATTATATCAAGCACATTGAACCTAGCTTTCCATGCGGACAGCATGAAAGTGTAGCACGGCCGCGTGGAAAAATTTAGAGAGCGTCAAATTATGGTTCTTTCAGCGCGGACCGCGCAATAATGCACCGCGGCCATGCTGATAACTTCAGAGACTGAAAATACCTTTGCACAAACCAACGCAGACCGCACAGAAAGGGCGCGCGACCGCATGGCAAACTTCAGAGACCTGTTATTTTGTACTTTTGTTTTGCACTGCTTCAACATCATCCCTACAACATCTCACAAACCATTAGCTCAAAAGTCCTAGTCTACAAAGAGAATCAAACTTCAGAGACCTATTATGCTAAGGAAATATTGCTAGGGTGTCATTAATAGGGTGAAAGGAACTAGGGCCGTGGTATCACCTAGGTGGTTAACTAATGGGTAGAAACTACTAAGAATAGATTGACACATTTGGGAATTATGCTATAACCGTTGCACAATTGTACCCACTCTCGCACCTCTCGGTAGAGAAAGTGATGTTGCCCAATTGACTCACTCGAGACCAATTGGGTAGGCTAATTAGACCAAGCAACCAGGGTTCACGTAGGGTGTTTACTCTCTCGAGAATCAACCCGTTAATTGGGACTACCATTTCTCATGGGTCCATCCCAATTCCTTGTTGGGTCAATATTGGGGTCATAGATTCTCTTTCTCAAGAAGAGTCAAACCCACTAAGCTAGAATCAATATTTGCAACCACCAATCCTTAATTAAAGCATAAAATTAACCCAAATAACAAATACCCAATATCAATATATCATTAGAAAGCAACACCCATCAATGACCCACACTAGGGTTGAGCCACAACCCTAGCTAGTGGGTTTAGCTAGACATAATTGAAGAAGAAATAGAAGAAATAGAAGAAGAAATAACCATATTAATTAATAACTAAAGAGGAACTACAAGAATCTATTGAGAAATTAATGCTAAAATTCCAAAATAGGCTAAAACTTTCATCCTCACGAGCGCATCTCTGTTCTGTAAAATACAACTTAACCTAAAAATGGTAAAATGTTCTATTTATACCAGGCTAGAAAAGCTGGACAAATATACCCCTGCGGGGTCAGTGCGGACCGCACAAAAGTGTAGCGCGACTGCGTTGGCTCTTTGGACTCCTAAAGCTCATCTCTGAAGTTGGGGACCGCGGACCGCGCAAATGTGTAGTACGGTTACGGTGGAAGTTGGTGCGGACCGCGCAATTAGTCAGCGCGTCCGCGTGGCTAGATGGCCAAATTTCCAATTCTCTGAATCTCTTCCATGCGGACCGCACTGATATGTAGCACGACCGCGTGGGACTTTGTCTTGCATTTGTGTCTCTGAACCTTACTGGCGCAGACTGCGCAGAAGTGGAGCGCGGCCGCGTGACATGCACTTAAATTAACCAGCCTCTGAATGGTGCTGACTGGTCCTCAATAGATTGAGGAATCTGAGCATTGGATGGTGCTGACTAGTCCTCAACTGAAGTGGCCAATGTGGACAACTTGGATGTCGCAGTTGACATCCAGTTGTTCAAACTAGCTAATGACTGACTCAATTGGTAGGTAGTGAATGGATGAGTCTTTGATGATGGGACTGAAGGAGCAGCTGAAGTACTTGGGCCAGAAATAGAAGAAGGACCTGGGGGCAAGGTCTCACCGGTAGTAGTAGCAGGAATGGTGGATGGCCCGGTAGAAGGCTTTACCACAACTGGCTCATCAGTCTGGACAGGTGGGGCAGAGGTGGGTGGCTGGTACTTCTTTGACTTTGGGTTGTCTGGACCCAACATGCTATACCATGAGTAGGGAGCCACCGGCTTGGTATTGACATCAAACCATTTCTTCTTGACCTCCATATCCCTAAAGTACATAGACATGGTGTTTGGAAAAGGGTAGTTTGTGATCGTCTCCTGTCCTACAGTAGAAATGACCCTTGAGATGACATTACCCATATTGATAGGAAGCCCATCAATGATAGATGCCACAAGAATAGCCCGAGCAAGAGGAACTGTATGATCATGGGTAGAAGGGTCAATCCGGCTACAAGCAAAGGTCAACCACCCTCGAGCCTCGAAGTTGAAGGTGTTCCTGTAAATCTTCTCTCCGGCTTTCAACAATTTAGGAACAGTGCCTGGAATTTCCAAGTAGTTGGCCAACCACGGTCGCACTTCCTCGCCCATTGCCAACTTAGACAAATATTACCTCCTCCTTGAATCCCAAGTAGTCATTCAAGGACTTTCCATCAAACATCACCATTTTATCTCACCTTCGCCACCTTCGTATCTTTGACTATATGAGAAACATTGCAATAAAACTCTCTCACCATGTGATCATTGGACTCAATACACCTTTCCTTTAAAAATTCCCAGCCATATCTAGTTCGGAACTCCTTTTGCACGTTCGGGTTATGGGGTAGAAGGTCTGTGTCAATGAAATTTCTCTCCGGGATCAACTTCCTCAAGGGCCACCACTCTCTAAACTTGCGAAATACCACCTGACTCACGAAACAATCTTCCCAAGCCTCAGGGTTTCTAGTTCTATCAGCACCCCCGACCTGAGGCTCACCTAACTCACCATGTCCTGCACTCTCCCTGGATAGTGAAGCTGTGGGGGAGGTGGAATATTATGCACCAATACCTGCTGCGGACTCATCAAACGAATCCGAGACTAGATTCACTGGTCTTTTGGTTGAGGGTGATGTTGGAGGAGTATCAACTAGGTGGAGGGGGTCGGTTATGTGAGTTGGGATAGACTCTGAGGATATGCTCTTGGATGGTACATACTCACTCCTCGAAGAATGAGAGGTAGCCCTATCAGCAACTCGTATAATTTTACGGGTCTTTTTAATGTTTTCCCGAGCCCGGGGAGCGAGTTTAGCTATTCTCTTTCCTTTACTCCCTCGGGAGGCACCACCTCTCCCGGGTTGTTGTGTTTGTTTACCGCCTCATTTTTTAACCATGATCTTCAAAAAATACATGTCTAACATTGTTAGTGTAACACATGCAGTGACATAGATGAATAACACTAGAGAAGGGCCTAGTGGATTGCATAACACAGAAGCAGGACACAATAGGATACAGGTGCGCGGACCACACAAAATAGTCACGCTGTCACGCTGAGGACAACGCGGACCATGCAAAAGTGAAGCGCGACCGCCCTTGGCATAAGCACCAAAAGTCACTTCTCTGAATCTCCCCAACGCGGTCCGCACTGAAATGGACCGCGACCTCATTGGGCCAGTGCGGGCCGCGCAAAAATGCGATGCGGCCGCACTGGTAACAACTTAAGCACACAGACAAACCAATGCGGACCGCGCAGAAATGACGCACTGCCGTGCTGGGCCATGGATTTGAACTGAGCTAGGGTTTGACAATTTTGGCCATTTTTTGTTCAAGTTTTTGGGTCCTAGTTGTCCTTACTTAATTATCCTTATAGAAAATCATGCTAAGTAGTCAAAACTAACAAGAAAACTAACCTAATCATTAACCCTAAGAAAAATGGGAAGAAAGAATAAGCTATACTACTGGGAAGCAAACAAAAAGTAAAAATAAAAACCAATTAATGAACTTTGCAAGAAATGTTACCAGGAATTATGAAGAATCAAAACACTTAATGCAAACATAGAAGATTAGTCTCAGATGAACAGTAGAAATTAGGGCTCAGGAAGTCAGAGTGAAAAAAGGGTAAAGTGAGGCCTTGGGTCTCTATTTATAGAAAATAGTGGGACCCCATAACTTACCTACCAGCACGGCCGCGCAAAAATGACCACGGACCGCGCTGGATTTATGTCAAGCACATTTAACCTAGCTTTCCATGCGGACCGCATGAAAGTGTAGCACGGCCGCGTGGAAAAATTTAGAGAGCATCAAATTATGGTTCTTTCAGCGTGGACCGCGCAATAATGCACCGCGGCCATGCTGATAACTTCAGAGACTGAAAATACCTTTGCACAAACCAACGCAGACCGCACAGAAAGGGCGCGCGACCGCATGGCAAACTTCAGAGACCTGTTATTTTGTACTTTTGTTTTGCACTGCTTCAACATCATCCCTACAACATCTCACAAACCATTAGCTCAAAAGTCCTAGTCTACAAAGAGAATCAAAGAAATAGAAAAAGACATGGGTTGCCTCCTAAGAAGTGCCTGATTTAACGTCGCGGCACAACGCATGTTACCATCATATCACTTCAAATGAATGAGTGCCACCACGTGGCTGTCATCAAACTTTCCCAAATAATGCTTGAAACGATGCCCATTGACCCGAAATATTTCACCATTCTTGTTTTTGAGATCAAGAGCGCCAAAAGGAGTCACAAATACCACTTCAAACGGACCACTCCACTTTGACTTGAGCTTTCCCGGAAATAACCTCAATCGGGAGTTAAAAAGAAGAACCATGTCACCCACCTTGAACTCCTTACCCCGAGCATATTTGTCGTGAAGGTACTTCATCTTGTCCTTATACAAGGACGAGCTGGAGTAGGCATGAAATCTAAACTCATCAAGCTCATTCAATTGCTCCACACGGAGATTGGCTGCAACATCCCATTCCAAGTTCAACTTTCTCAATGCCCACATAGGCTTGTGTTCTAATTCAACTGGAAGATGGCAAGCCTTACCAAACACCAACCGATACGGAGACATACCAATTGGAGTCTTGTAAGCCGTCCGATAAGCCCAAAGAGCATCATCCAATTTCTTTGACCAATCGGTCATATTAGCATTTACCATTTTGGACAAAATACTCTTTATTTCCTGATATGAGACTTCCACTTGACCGCTGGCTTGTGGATGATAGGGGGTGGTCACTTTGTGGTTAACTCCATACTTAGAAAGCAATGAGTCGAAAGACTTGTTGCAAAAATGGGACCCCCCATCACTAATGATAGCACGAGGGGTGCCAAACCTAGTGAAGATATTTTTTTTCAAGAACGCCACAACACTTCGGTCTTCATTGTTGGGTAAAGCCACGGCTTCAACCCACTTTGAAACATAGTCCACCGCCACGAGAATATAAGTGTTCCCACAAGAGCTCACGAACGGGCCCATGAAATCAATGCCCCAAACATAAAAAATATCCACCTTGAGAATTGTATTGAGAGGCATTTCATCCCTCTTTGAAGTCCCACCGGCTATTTGGCATGCATCACATCTCTTCACCAAGTCACTAGCATCTTTAAACAACGTCAGCCAATAGAACCCGCAACTCAAGACCTTTGAAGCCGTCCTCACCCCCCATGATTGCCACCATAGGGAGAAGAGTGACAAGCCTCCAATATGTTCATTTATTCACTTTCCGGTACACATTTTCTTTTCACCCCGTCCGTGCAAATTTTAAATAAATACGAATCATCCCAATAAAAATCCAAGCTATCCCGCTTGAGTTTCTTCATTTGGTTGGAAGAGAGCTCACAGGGGACATTTCCGATCACAATGAAGTTGGCGATGTCCGCAAACTAAGGCATATCACACATAAAAACAGAAAGGAGGTGCTCATCGGGGAATGTATCATTTATCTCAACACCATCACATGGTCTCCCCTCTTCCTCTAGCCGGGACAAATGGTCCGCAACTTCATTCTCGCTTGCCTTCCTATCCACAATCTCTAGGTCAAATTCCTGAACGAGTAGCACCCACCTCATCAATCTTGCTTTCGAATCCTTCTTTGTCATCAAATAACGAAAGGCTGCATGGTCCGTATGTATGATCACCTTTTCCCCCATAAGATAAGGTCAAAATTTCTCCATCACAAACACAATAGCCAATAGCTCTTTTTCTGTCAGTGTGTAGTTTCTTTGGGCCTCATTCATCATTTTGCTAGCATAATACACAGGATGGAACATCTTGTTGATCCGTTGGCCTAGCATTGCACCTACCGCCACATCACTCACATCACACATAAGTTCAAAGGGAAATTCCCAATTAGGTGCGGTGATGATAGGAGTTGTGGTCAACTTGTGTTTCAATAGCTCAAACGACTCCATGCACTTCTCATCAAAGATAAACCTGACATCCTTCCCCAATAATTTGCAAAGCGGGTTCACAATTTTCGAGAAGTCTTTAATTAATCACCGGTAAAACCCGGCATGACCAAGAAAACTCCTCACCTATTTTATAGAAGTAGGGGGAGGGAGCCTTGAGATAACCTCAATTTTTTCCTTATCAACTTCAATTCCATGTTTTGAGATTTTGTGACCCAATACAATACCCTCTTGCACCATAAAGTGATGTTTCTCCCAGTTGAGCATAAGGTTGGTTTCTTCACATCTTTCCAACATTCTATCAAAGTTCACCAAACATTACTCAAATTAATCCCCACCACGCTGAAATCGTCCATGAAGACCTCCAAGATATCCTCCACCATATCGGTGAAAATTGCCATCATGCACCTTTGGAAGGTCGCCGGGGCATTACATAGTCCAAATGGCATTCTCGAGAAAGTGAACATGGCGTAAGGACATGTAAAGGTTGTCTTCTCCTGATCCTCCGGGGCAATAAGAATTTGATTGTACCCCGAGTAGCCATCTAGAAAACAATAAAAGGCCCGACCCGCAAGATGATCGAGCATTTGGTCCAAGAATGGTAGTGGGAAATGATTTTTCTTGTCACGTTGTTAATCTTTCTATAGTCCATAAACACTCTCCAACCCATAACCGTCCGAATAGGAATCAATTCATTGTTGGCATTGGTCACTACCTTCATTCCACCCTTCTTTGGCACACATTGGACCAGAGAGGTCCATGAACTATCCGAGATCGGGTAAACCACACCGGCGCCTAGCCACTTGATAACCTCTTTCTTAACCACTTATTGCATCTCCTCATTTAATCTTCTTTGATGTTCAAGAGAAGGCCTTGCATCCTCCTCCAAAATGATCTTGTGCATGCAAAATGCAGGGCTTATCCCCCGAATATCGGCCAATGTCCATCCAATTTCACTTTTGCGCTTTTGAAGAACCGCCAAAGTGGGGTCAACCTGCATGTTAGTTAAGCAAGACGAAACAATAACAGGTAAAGTACAATTAGATCCCAAGAATTCATACGTGAGGTGAGGAGGAAATGGTTTCAACTCCAACACTGGTAGCTCCTCAATAGATGGCTTAGTTGGTGGAGTTTTGCGATTTTCAAGATCCAATGATAGTTTTCTAGGCTCATATGAATATGAACCCATGCCATGCAATGCATTCACGCGCTCCACTCTTCCAGCATCCTTATTGACATCCATATTAAGAAGAACGACCTCAAGTGGATCTTCAACATTAATCATCGCGCTTGTGTCATCCACTATCACCGCCGTGACAATGTCCACAAACGAGCATGCCTCGGTGCTATTTGGTTGCCTCATAGACTTGCACACATGGAACACCACCTTCTCATCACCAACACGGAAGGTCAACTCTCCCGCCTCAACATCGACTAAAGCCTTCCCTGTAGCTAGGAAAGGTCTTCCAAAAATAATCGGGACTTCAAAGTCCACCTCACAATCCAATATAACAATGTCGGCCGGCAAGATGAATTTATCAACACGAACAAGGACATAATCAATTATACCCAAAGGCCGCTTCACTGACCGATCCGCCATTTGGAGCCTCATTGAAGTTGGGCGAGCTTGTCCAATTCCCAAGGTCTTGAAGACCGAATATGGAATTAAGTTTATACTTGCCCCCAAATCACAAAGGGCTTTTGCAAAGTCGGCACTTCCAATGGTACATAGGATAATGAATGCACCGGGGTCCTCAAGTTTTGGACCCATGGAATGTACAATTGCGCTCACTTGATGAGTCATCTTGATTGTCTCACACTCCATTGACCTCTTTTTCGTAACCAAATCCTTCATGAATTTTGTGTACCCCGACATTTGTTCAAGGGCTTCCACCAATGGCACATTTATAGTAAGACTCTTCATCATTTCAATGAACTTCTTGAATTGGTTGTCTCCTTTTTGCTTTGCTAGCCTTTGAGCGTAAGGTGGAGACATCCTAGGCACGGGTGCCTTGGCCTTGGGAACCGCCAGCTTGGGTATATCAATACTGTGTTCCCTAGACGGGTTCACGACATCTTGAGTCTCTACACCGGCCTCATCATCAATATCAATCCGCACATCATTTGTAACACTTGGTTCAACCTCATTTTCAACATTCAAAGGCACATCATCATCATGCAACTCAACTTCGTCATCCACAACCCGATTTTCATTCGAGGCAGGCACATAGACGCCTCTTCCGCTTCTCGTTGTGACAACCATCACATGGTTATTCCCTCCCTTCGGGTTCACTACCACGTCACTTGGTAGAGCACCCTTAGGTGGAGTATTTAATGATTGCGAAATTTGTCCTATTTGTACCTCCAAGTTCCGGATAGATGTATTATGAGAAGCTAATTGAGCGTCGGAATCTTGATTATTCTTCATCATTTGCTCAAACATCATCTCTATTCTACCCATATCACTTCCGGATGAACTAGCACCTTGTGACTGAAAGGGGGGTGGATTATTCGATTGTTGGTACATGGGGGGCCTGTGAAAGCCTTGCCCCCGGTTGCCTTGATTGCCTCTATTATTCCACCCTCCTTGATTGTTGTTGTTCCAACTGCTATTGTTCCCATTCCAATTTCCACCACTTTGTTGTTGATTGTTGTTATTCCAATTTCTGCCTCCTTGTTGATTTCCCCAATTTCATTGGGGACGCCATTGTTGATTTCCCTAGTTTCCTCTATTCCCTTGGTAGTTATTAACATATTGACAATCTTTACTTTGCTCATCATAGCACTCATTCGAATAACCACTACCATCATCATAGTTATCACAGTTTCCTTGAGGTTGTTGCCCTCTTTGCCTTCTTTTCATCATATTCACTCCTTCCATGGCATTGACTTGGCGCGGATTTTGAACTTGTTGCAATTGCGCCTTCGCCAATTGATTCATTGTTGTTGTAAGTTTGGCAATGGATTGACCATGATCATGCAACTCCTTATGCAAATGTATGACATTAGGGTCACCTTGAGGAACGTTTTCCCGGCTTTGCCATGCCGAAGAAGTATCGGCCATTTCATCTAACACATCACAAGCTTCATTGCAAGGGAGCTTCATAAAATTTCCTCCCGCCAATTGGTTCACAATACATTGGTTGGTTGTGTTGATACCCCTATAGAATGTTTGTTGAATCATCACATCATTCATAACATTATTTGGACACTCTTTAACCATAGTTCTAAATCTCTCCCATATTTCGTGCAAGGGTTCCGTTGGCTCTTGTTTGAAAGCCAAAATTTCATCACAGAGCACCGCCATGTGACTTGGAGAAAAGAACTTGGCAATACATTTGTCTGCCAATTCATCCCACGTTGTGATTGAATGATTTGAGAGCCTTTCTAACCAATCCAATGCTTTACCCCGAAGAGAGAACGGGAAAATCCTCAATCTCAATGCATCATCTAACACTTGTTTGTTTGCTCCCCCAGCAAGTATCTACGAACCCCTTCAAGTGCTTGTATGCATTTTGGTCGGAGGCATCCGTAAAATACCCTCTTTTCTCGAGCAAAGTCAACTAACATTGGTGATTTGAAAATTCCCCGCCTGGATTCGGGGAGGAACTATGGCACTCGCATAACCCTCGTTTGGAAGGACTCTTAGAGTTACTCTTGGTGGAGGCGGAGGCGGAGGCGGAGGCGGAGGCGGAGGAGGGTCTGGTATATTCTCATTTGCATTGGCATTCGCATTGGCATTTCGTCCTTTCCTTGGAGCTTGAGGTAATACATCTTCTTGTTTAAGATCCTCAACTTCCTCCCCGGCGACCACGTTGCCAAGAGGGTCATTTCCATTTAGAGCCATTTGTACCTGATAGATCGACACAACAAAATTAGTAAACAAGAAGGAAAGGGAAGCAAAACACAAAACTAGCTACACAGATAGTCAATACCGTAAGCTCCCCGGCAATGGCGCCAAAAAGTGATCGCTTCCAACTCAACGCTACACGAATATAGGGAGAGCGGGTCGCTAAAGCTTTTACTAGAATAGTGGTTCGGGATCGAATTTCCACAGGGAGCTTGGAGTGGAGTTGTATTGTCTGTTTAGACTAGAATTGCGTTTGTACTTCTAATTGCACTCCTAACATTTTTGGGGTTTTTATATTTAATAATACTATTGTAATCTAAGGATTAAAGCTATTATGCTAAGGAAATATTGCTAGGGTGTAATTAATAGGGTGAAAGGAACTAGGGCCGTGGTATCACCTAGGTGGTTAACTAATGGGTAGAAACTACTAATAATAGATTGACACATTTGGGAATTATGCTATAACCGTTGCACAATTGTACCCACTCTCACACCTCTCGGTAGAGAAAGTGATGTTGCCCAATTGACTCACTCGAGACCAATTGGGTAGGCTAATTAGACCAAGC
>MDKF010626299.1:0-24387 GCA_026770625.1 Nicotiana glauca | reverse complement strand
TGCATATTGTGGACTGAGTGTGGATCGGGCTGCACGCCGCAGCGAATGATATGAATATATTGCGCTTGGGCTGAATGAGCCCCTCCGGAGTCTGTACACACCCCCAGTGAGCGCCGTCGACGTTAAATGGATCGGGCTACCCGCCGTAGCGGTCATGTGCATTGTATTGCATTCATAAATTGTTATTAACTTGTGCTATATGTGGTTTGCTGTTATTGTTGGTTCGCAGTAAGGTATCGGACTGTTAGACATAGCTTTACTTTGTGGTACTTCATGGATTTCTTATCTTCAGCTATTTTATATGCTTTTTACTCACTGAGTACTTAGTACTCACGCCTACTCCCTGCACCTTTGTGTGCAGATTCAGGTTCACCGGAGATTAGCTGAGCAGTCTCGTTTCCAGAGTATCAGAGTTGTTGAGGTAGCTGCTTGACGTTCGCAGTACCTGGCTTCTCTTCTTATTCCAGTTTTTTTTCTTTATACATACATTATTCAGACTTGAGTATTTTGTTCAGTATTCCTATTATTATCCAGTATTTTCTTAGAGGCTCTAGACTCGTGACCCCAGATCTTTGGGAGATTATTCAGTTTAACTTCTATCTATCAGTTAAGCATTTAGCTTTATTGTTGATAATAATATTCAAGTAATTGATTTGAGCTTCATGCTCGGGATGAGAGTGTAAATGGTCGGGCTTGCCTAGCAGTTGTGTTGGGCGCCATCACGACCGGGATTGGGGTCGTGACAAGTACGAGCATCAGAGACCAGGTGGTGTTCTTCAGCGTATGGTTATTCCAGAGTGGAAATGGGAGAGGATTACTATGGATTTTGTGAGTGGTCTCCCTCGGACTTTGAGGAAGTTTGATTTAGTGTGGGTGATTATGGATCGGCTGACCAAGTCCGCGCACTTCATTCCAGTATGTAATACTTACTTTTCGGAGCGGCTGGCAGGGATCTTTAATCGAGAGATTGTCAGGTTGCATGGAGTTCCAGTGTCTATTATATCGGATAGAGGTACTCAGTTCACTTCTCAGTTCTGGAGGGTATTTCAGTGGGAGCTGGGTACGCAGGTGGAGTTGATCATAGCATTCCATCCTCAGACGAACGGACAGTCCGAGCGCACTATTCAGATTTTGGAGGACATGTTGCGTGCCTGTGTTATTGATTTTGGAGGTTCATGGGATGAGTTTTTGCCGCTTGCAGAGTTTGCCTACAACAACAGTTATTAGTCGAGCATTCAGATGGCCCCGTATGAGGCGTTGTATGGTAGGCCGTGTGGATCTCCTATTGGATGGTTCGAGCCCGGCGAGGCTAGATTGTTGGGGACTGAGATGGTTCAGGATGCTCTAGAGAAAGTGAAGTTGATCCAGGAGAGGCTTCTTATAGCACAGTCGCGCCAGAAGAGTTATGCGGACCGGATGATTCGTGATGTGTCTTATATGGTAGGCGAGAAGGTCTTGTTAAAGATTTCGCCCATGAAGGGTATTATGCGGTTCGGGAAGAAAGGGAAGATGAGCCCGAGGTTCATTGGGCCTTTTGAGATACTCAGGAGGATTGGAGAGGTGGCATATAAGCTTGCTTTGCCACCCAGCTTGTCTAGTGTGCATCCGGTATTCCATATATCTATGCTCCGGAAGTATGTTGGGGACCCGTCTCATGTGTTGGACTTCAGCACGGTTCAGTTGGATGGTGATTTGTCATATGATGTGGAGTCGGTGGCTATTCTGAGTCGACAGGTTCGAAAGCTGAGGTCCAAGGGTATTGCTTTGGTGAAGGTGCAGTGGAGAGGTCGGCCCGGGGAGGAGGCTACTTGGGAGACCGAGCAGGAGATGTGGAGTAGATATCCCTACCTATTTGAGGCTCCAGGTATGTTTCTTGACCCGCTCGAGGACGAGCGTTTGTTTTAGTTGGGGAGGATGTGATGACCCGGCCCGTCATCAAGTGATTTACCGCCCCGTTTCCCCCATATTATGTTTCTCTATGATTTAATATCAGTAATTGAGTTGATCGGGTAGAGTTGGATTGATTTTAGTTGGAAATGAGGCACTTAGCCTCTTAGAAGGAAGCTCGTTTTGGAAAAGTCAACCGGGAGTTGACTATATAGTTAGAGGGCTCGGATGTGAGTTTCGGTGGTTCGGTCAGCTCCGGGGATGATTTGTGACTTAGGAGTGCGATCAGAATTGAATTTGGAGGCCCGGTGTAGAATTAGGCTTGAATTGGCGAAGTTTGAATTTTGGCAGATTCTGGTTGATAGGTGAGATTTCGATCTGAGGGTCGGAATGGAATTCCGAGAGTTTTTTTAGCTTCATTAGGTGATTTTGGATATGTGTGTAAAATTTCAGGTCATTCGGACATCGTTTGGTCGGGTTTTCGATCGAATGCGAGTTTCGGAAGTTTTGGTTGAACTTAGGCTTTGATTTGAGGAAATTTGATGATTTTGATGTTAACTATAGTGTTTTGACGGTTCGAGCAAGTTTGAATAATGTTTTAAGTTGTGTTGGTACTTTTGGTTGAGGTCTCGGGGGCCTCGGGGTGATTTCGGGTGGCTAACAGGATGAAATTTGGAGTATAGGATTTGTTGAAGGATCTGATATCTGGTATTCTCGCTTCTGCGGAAATGGACCGCAGAAGCGGTTCCGCAGAAGCGATAGGGGAAGTCGCAGAAGGGAAAGGAAGAGGCTTGGGAGGTTCCGCAAAAGCGGACATGCGGACCGCAGAAGCGGTCTCGCATTTGCGATTGGTTGACCGCATAAGCGGTCCTGGGTAAAAATCGAAGAACTGCAGAAGCGGATAAAGAACCGCAAAAGCGGTGTCACAGAAGAAACAAACACATCGCAGAAGCGAAAACTGCTGTTCAGAGGGTATTAATTTCATCTTCGCGAATTTTAGAAGCAACTCAACATTTTCATTTCGGACTAAGGAGATTTTTGGGCAATTTTGAAGAAGGTTCGAGAATTTTCATCAGGTATGGATTCTTGGTCTTAGATTACGTTATTATGGTGTAAAAACATGGATTAACACCAAAAATCCAAGGGAATTAAGGTTATAAAAATGGAGATTAGGGCTTGAAATTTGAAAAAGAGTTTAAACTAGTGATTTGAGGGGTCAAATAGACTCCGATTTTTGTGAATTTGGTATGTATGGACTCATGGCGAGATAAGGAAGCCGGTGATGTTAATTTTATAATTTTTCGAGAAGTGGGCCCGGGGCTCAGGTTTTGCCAACTTCGTGATTTTCGATGTTGTTCGAGTATTTTCGATTGGGTTATGTTCCTTTAGCTTATTGTAACACATTCTTGTGGTTTTGGTCAGATTCGACGCGCGAGAAGGTTGATTCAAGGGGAAAGGCTTAGCGAGCTAGACCCTTGGCCGGCTAGAGGTGAGTAATGACTTTAAATGATGTCCTGAGGGCTTGAGGCCCCGGATTTGCACAACTTGGTGCTGTGTTGAGATGAGACACGCGTTCAATGACGAGCGCAGAGTCCTTTACTATTGGGGACTGTGACTTGGTCCAGTCCGAATGATAGTTTTACCGCGTACTAGCTATGACTTGTTGTTCTTCAATATGATTTGGGTTTTTTGCCATATTTGGGGCTTATTGTCGACCGTTTGAACTCTTTATGAACTATCATCACTATTTTCCTTCACTATTTGAAATATTATTTGAACTCAGTATTATTGTTTACTGATTCCCGAGAGGCTTTTGACTATTTTGGACTGATACGGGCTGAGGGCCATATGTGAGGGCATGACGAGTGATTGGTGAGGAGGCTTTCAGGCCTCGAGTGATTGGTGAGGAGGCTTCGAAGCCTCGAGTGTTATGTGAGGAGCCTTTCAGGCCTTGAGTGTGTTATGAGAAGGCTTTCAGGCCTTGCATTGATATTGTTCGGGCTGTCAGGCCTTATTGATAGCACTTGGGCTGAAGGAGCCCCTCCGGAGTCTGTACACCCACAGTGAGCGCGGGTACCCGTATGAGTGAGAGTGAGCACGTGGGGCTGATGTTGTAGTGAGTGATTGATACGGAGCACGCGGGGCTGGCACTACACTTAGAGTTTGATATGGTGCCCGGGGAGCAGGTTCCTGAGTATCCCTTATTGATTGAGAATAATTGTCTTAACTATTTTCAACGAGTTTTCTTACTATATTTCACTGGTTTCTACTGTTTATCTGATTTTACTGCTTGAGATAGCATAAATTGTGCCTTTGTGGGATTTCTGTGCTCTCAGATATTATTTATTATTATTACTCACTGGGTCGGAGTACTCACATTACTCCCTGCACCGTGTGTGCAGATACAGGTGTAGTGGAGTTCGTTCCTGAGCGTTGATTTCCATCTAGACCAGGCGGACCTGGAGAGACGAGGTAGCTGTCAGCGTCCACAACCCCGTTTCTTCCTTATATTTTTCTTTTATTTCATCTATCTCGGACTATGTTCTTAGATACAGTCTTGTAGTAGTTGGTGAACTCTGTAGTGGCTCATGACTTGTGACACCCCGATTGCGGGCTGGATTTGGGTTGGCTTTCATGTTATCGCGGTTGTGTTCGTATTGCTGGCTACGATATTCCTGCTTTAAGCTTATTTATGATTAATAACTTTCATATATTTGAGGGGTTAAATGTTCTATTGGCTGGCCTTGTATTCACGAGAGGCGCCATCACGACCAGGTGGGCTTTGGGTCGTGACAGGTCTGAAATGGTAAAAGACTACAACTTCCCCAGTAGAGTCATCATGCTGTCGTGCCCCCTTTTTCTCGCGAAATCTGGTTTATGAAATTTGAGAGGACAACTGTTTCCCTTTCAGGAATTGAGTTTGAATTAAAGATTCGACACCTAATGATTAAAGTGCATTAGGACACTAAGAAGGGTTTGATTTGAGTAACCAGATATAGGATAAGGGCTTGAAATTATCCTAAGGGAAAAGGTGTTAGGCACCCCTCAAAATCCACTAGTGTGGTTCCCGGCCAGACTATTATTATGAATTTGAGTACAATTAGCATATAGACAAATAGGGCTTAAATAAGAGGGATTTCATCATATAAGGGTTTACAAACAAATAAAGTTGGAAAGAACTTAAAAGAAATCAGATTTTTCTTAAAGGAAAGAGTTTGAAATGTTTTTAAAAGAGATAAGAAAGAAGGAAAGAGGGTCCTAGGTTTATTAACAATATGGATCACCCCACACAATGCCCGATTATCACTCCTCAATAAGGGCCTACGTGTGGCATTATCGCGTGGTCATCATATCCATATCTACCCTTCCCTCCCTGTTAAGGTATTAAAGCGCGTAATGGTCTCGTTTACTTATTGCTTGCTATTACCCATCCAAATCCTATCAGCCCCAGAGGCATTTAGGACTACTAATCCTAAAAGGGAGGGATATTTATGCTTATTTGTGGTTTTAAAGGTAAAAATTCTAGGAGGCATACAAAAACATATATATAGCAAGTTGAGGGAAAGCATATAACAAGTAAAAGGCTCAGACATACCTCCTTTACACAAAGAAACACATAATTTAGCATGACTTACACATACTGTTTAAGGTCTGATTAAGAACTAAGCATGCGAAAACTTAAAGGTTGAGGCAGACGGATTTTATTACATAATTCAGATAAGAAGACCGAATGAGGCGTGCCTGTTGGTTATAGTTATTTAAAGAAGATTCAGTTTATAATTTTATCCTAAGGCTTGCCTAAGTGTTGGACAAGGATCCTATAGGCATGGTATCTACTAAATTCAGAACGCAATAAGATAAACTGAGTACATACTGATTAAGAAAGGTGGTCAGATTATTAAACAAGGCAAGTTTTTATGAAGGTCAAGTTCTGCAAATGATGACACATCGTTATTACTGGTTTTAGCCTTATACGTGAACTGAGTGATTCAGATTCGATTAATAGCTCCTATAAACATGCTTTCTATGCATCGTTGGTTTTAAACCCTTTTATAGACATGGTGAAAATGCAGAAGCCTTAAAGACATGATATCTAGATGTTGAATTTCAATTAATGCCTATAAACATTATATCTAATTGTAGTTGATTGTTTAAGACCTATGAACATGATTTCTAGATGAAGAATGGATATACAAGATTCAGAAGAACCTATAGGCATATTTTCTATATGCATATGCAGAATTCAAATTTCTAGATACTTATGGACATGATTTCTATATTAGAGAATGCAGAATTTAGAAATACCTATAGACATGGTATCTATATGAGAGAATGCAGATTTCAGAAATACCTATAGACATGGTAACTATATGAGAGAATACATATTTCAGAGATACTTATAGACATGGTATCTATGTGAGAAATGCAAAATTTAGAAATGCTTATAGGCATGATATCTATGTGAGAATGCAGAATTCAGAAATACCTATAGACATGATATCTACCCTTTGCATACATAGTTACCCGCCCTTTTTCACTAGCCATCCCCATAGTTTATTACAAATTATTACAATCCAAAATAAAAAAAAATAATACATTAGAAATTAAAAGTACAGCCAAAGAGAGCCTGATTCAAACTTCTTGTCTGAAATATGAGGTAAACCAACTCCAAGAGACCATGATCCAAAGCCTTTCTCCTATTTGGATGTGTCAAAGTTTTATAAAAGCCTCAAAGGGGACTCCGGGCAATGCTCACACCCAAATACATTATCATATTAGGACAAGTGTAGTGTGGAAAGGCCAGCCCTCAAGTGTCCAAGTTCAGAGGGAGTTCAAGGTCCCAAGGCAAAGCTCACAAAAGGGGGATAGAACTTAAGAGACTAATAAAGAGTGTAAATGCAGAAGCAGAATTCTGAGAGGGAATAGGGGAAAGGAGAGGGAAATAAGTACACATAAGGGGTTCAGGGGGGATAGGGAAATCGAAAGAGGCAATGGGAGGTTGTGGGCATGCCCAGCAATGGAGAACATAAGCTTGTCCAAACACACATTAATAGAGACTAGGATCCCAAGGGATCAGGTTTGGTTCATGGGCTACAACTTACATATTGCCATGCTCCAATCCATAGCTTAAACACATAAGGGGGTGGGGAATATGGATTCACAATGGAAACAGGCAGAAAGAAATCAGCATACTAATTTGAATGTAGAACTATACAGAGACAGTAAGTAGACATGGATACAAAAGCAGTAAATAAACACATTGTTGTGGTGCTTAAAGCTTAAATCAGGACATACCGGTTTCAAAGACACAAATAGAGAGAAGTAGTAGGTCTTGTAAACAAGCCACAGTGCAGACAAGAAGAGAGAATATGATTGTGTATAAGTATGAGTTCAGAAAGACTGTGAATCTCTGTTGGTTTGTGCAAGAGTCGTGCATTTATAGTGTGAAAATCAGGCAAAAATAAGGTAAGAAAATAGTTAAGGAACTGATTATCAATTAAGAATCAATCACACAAGGCTTCCTTTAATTAAGAAATTCATATTCAAATGGTAAAAGTTATTTAAGGAAAGAAATCAACCAAACTTCTTTTGTGCAAAGTAGGCAATTAGGGGAAAATACATAAAAAGTTATTTAAGGATAGAATTTTGGAATACACGGCTGTACAAATAAGGTAAGAAAATCAATTGGTAGCCAATAAATCAAGAGTTAGAGATTTTGTAATTACTGGTCCATTAATGAACCAAGTTAGAAAAGCTAAGAAAGGTTTTAACTAAAGTCAAGCCACAGGGAAATCAATAAACAAGGAAAGAAATCAATCAGACCTATTCAGAAGGAAGTCTGAACTAATCACAAATTTGAAAGCCATTTTAGAGGGGAGTTCATCACATATATGGAGCATACAAACATGTTAAGTTGAAAGAAGATGTCGTGCCATTGCAAAAAATCAGTAGATAATAGACTACAGGAGCATGGTTGTCACATAGATCAGCAATGTAGAAAAGAAGTAGCAACTAGTAGCATACAAAAGATCCAGTGTAAAAGACCTTAGAAGATTTTAGCAAAAGTCAGAATCACATGAAAAGAAAGGATTTCAAAACTCAGTTTAGAGACTCGAAATAGGTCTGAAAGAGTTATGATTTTGAAATAAAAACCAGTTCAAGCAAATTACATAGCCAATGGTTTCCAAACTTGGAAGAACCCCCAAATTCTAGGGTTTCTACCATCAATAGAGTGCAGAGATAAGAGGATAAGTAATTAAGTCGAAATAGGTTTAGAGGTCTCAGAAAAGAATCGAAACCTTTAACATGTTACTTTCAGCAACAGAAACTCATGAGAAACATGATAGAAGAGTAACATGCGAAACACAATAGAAGATCCCAAAGAAAACATAATAGAAGAGACTAATACAAAACATAATGTAAAAAATTGATAAGAACAATAGGAGAGGCATATTAAGAAGTATTAGAAGAAACTTGAACACAGTAGAGAAAACTTAATAAGAAACACTCAAGAACACAGTAGAAGAAACACACAAGAACACAGTAGAGAAAAATACAAAAGAAGAAACAAACAAAAGAAAGAGAAAATCAGAGAAACATCTAAATATCTCAAAAAAAAACCCTAGATCGAAAAAAGAAATGGTTTTGAAAGTAAAGTTTTGAAAGGACTTTGAGAGAAATGCTTAAGTGCTTAGATAAAACACAAATATACAACGGATCTAAAAAAATCGGAAAATCCTCGAAGGGTTAGGATTTCAGAAGAACCCCAATAGTGAGAAAGGCTTGGAAAAGTCACTAATCTAAACCGGAGAAGTCAAAATCAGGCTTGAACAGCCATGGCATGCTGGAGCAAGGCCGGAGATGGCCATAGAACTCGAATCAAACGAAGTCTGGACCAAGCTCCGTCGTGGTCAGGCCTTGAATCTTCAAATACCAGGCGTGTAGGAGCCATAGGAGGCGGGTATAGGACTTCCATAGCCTTGGAAGCCATGGATTCCGTGGCTTTTAAGGGGGAAGTGGTGGGAGGCGGCTAGGGTTTGAGAAACTTCGAGAGAGTTTGAGATAATGGGGGGGTTCAAAGGCGGCTGGTGATGCCAAATGAGTAGGGTTTGGGGGTAATGGGTAATTAAAAATGGTAAGGTTGAAATGTTGTCGTTGATTATTTTGATCAACGGCCTGGATTAAACGGGGAGTCGGGCGAGTCATTTAAACGGGTTGTGGGTCGGGTAAATTAGGATTGGGCTTGGGTACTGGGTTGGTTTAATTGGGGTTGGGTATTGGGTTAGATTTAGGCTAAATTTGAAAGCCAAATTTGGTTATACGTTAAATAGCCCCTTTTCCCCATTTAACTTATAAAAAATAGTAAATAAATTTCTGAAAATTAATTGAAAGCAGTAAAATAATTTATAATATATAATTAAAAATTTAAAAATACAGTACTTAATTTTAGGAATATAAAATATAATTGAATCTTAAAATGGCTAACATTGCAATTATACGCGATTTAGCTTAAAAATACTAAATAAATTTGTAAAAATATGCAAAAAATTATCTTAGCTATATTTTACCATAAATATAAAATTGCAATAAATGAATTTTGGAAATAATCATTGGGTTTTGATGAATGAAAAGGGGAAATAAATCATTTTAAAAACCTTAAAATTACAGAAAAAAATAGTAAAATGCTAGGACATACTTATATATGCATATATATGCTATTTTTAAAGAATTTTGCATATAAAAATATACAGAGAAAAATTGGGTATCAACAGCTGCCCATCTTTACCTAGGAAGGATGAAAGAGTTGTCGGGTAAAGATATGATAACCAAGTTGATCGAACGAAATGTTTTGAAGAAATTTGGCCGCGCTCTGGCTTTTGAGCTGCCTACATATCCCCGGTCTTACAGGAATCAGGCCATATGTAGTCCGGGATTGTCGACGCCCCCTTTTTCCCCCTTCTAAAAGAAAGAAATCGGGTTTACGACATTATGGACAAAACAACTCTTATTCCCTTTTGAGGAATCGGGTTATGGAATTTGAAGAGTCGCCGCCTAATGATTATAGTGCATTAGGACACTTCAAAGAAAAAGAAGAAGATTTGAAAGAAAACCAGAGTTTGGGTAAGGGCTTGAGATTATCTCGAGGGGAAGGTGTTAGGCATCCCTCAAGATCCACTAGTGTGGTTCCCGGCCATGCTTAATTGTGACTTTAAAGGAGTAGAAGAAAGCAAGTAAGGTTTACACATAATAGTTACAAATAAGTTTGAAACTTTGAAAAGAAAAGGGAAGAATAGACAGTCTTTAGAAAAGGAGTTGATGCAAAGAAATGAAAGCACTTAAGGAAAAGAAAAGAAAGGAGGTCCTAGGTTTAAATACAATATGGATCACATCAATGCAATACCCAGCAATCACTCCTCGAAAGAGGGGTCGCACGAGATATTAGCGCACCGGTCATCATATCCATATTCTACCCTTCCCACCCCGTTAAGGTATTTAAACGCGATTAGTCTCGTTACTTATTGCATGCTATTACCCGTCCCAACCTATCAGTCCCGGGGTATTAGGACTTCTAATCCTAAAGAGGAGGAAAGGGGTAGGGGCATATATGGGGTTTAAAAGGACAAAATACTAGTGGGGACAATCAAAACAAATAGCAAATAATAGGGAGTTGACAAACAAGCATATAAGGTTCACGTAAGACCCATTAAATTAGACAACACATGGTTTAGCATGCCTTGCACATACCAATTTGGTCTTTAAGTTAAATTTAACGGCGGACGGACTAGTTTAACACATAGAGTTAGATAAAAAGTCTGCATTAGGCAACCCGGATCCAATTGTCATAAATTGAGGTATTTTAAGCGAGTCATTTAGAAAAAGCACTGTTTTCAGAAAAGAACCTAATGCAGAAAGAGTTTAAAACAGAAGATTGAAAATTGCAGAACTTCAGAGATGAATTCGAGAATTAACAGACTGATTTGATTAAGACACAGGAGATCTGTAAAAAGAGTTTTAAGAAAAGGTGCAAATATTTAAAAAGAAAGAGTTAAAAATCTGTTTTGAAAGATAGTTTCAAGAGATGGATAGAAATTCAGGCAGAAGGTTTAAAGGCATTGTTTTAGAAGAAAGATGTAAGTTTGGAAAAAAAACTCGAGATCATTACAGATTTATAAGAGTTTTAAAGCAGGTGGGTTTGGAAGAGTGGTACTGAAAACTTTTTTATTAAGACGTTTAAAGGCCAGTTAACAGGGTTATTATTACTTAAACGCAGATTAGGCGAGTTTAGACTCCTATAGGCATGATATCTATATCTTGATTTTTTTTTTAGGACTTGTTACTATTATTGAACTGGTAAAGGAATGAGTATTCGATTACACTACCATTTGCCTAACGTTTATGCATTTCCTATAGGCATGATCTCTATATGCAACTTGTTACATGGATATTAAGTCTTATAGGCAGGATTTCTAATGATTTGCAATATGGCTGAATATTAAATCTTATAGGCATAGTATCTAGATGATCGAGTTAAAACGTTGAAAACCTATAGATATGGTATCTAGGTGATTAAAAACATTAACCTATAGGCATGGTATCTAACCTTTGTGCAATAAAGTAAACCCCTCCCATGCTCTTTACTAGTACTCCCCGAGTTCCTTTTTTACAAGATTATTATAGAACCAGAAGAAAGAAAGAAAACGATTAAATATACATCACAGCCTACAGCTAGATCCGAGCAGCCTAATTCAATTTTAATATCCAATAACATGTGTTTCACCAAATCCGGATTCCAGATTTCCAAGGCCTTCTCTCACCCAAAGTGTTTCAAAGTTCCAAGGAGCCTCAAGGACTCCAGGAAGTGCTTACACTCTGGATAACAATTGTTGTAACAGAATAGTGCAGTGTGGAATTGCCAGCCTTCAGGCATCCAAGTTCAGAGGGAGCTCGAGGGTCCCAAAGCATGGCTTACCAAAGGGGGCAGAACTTAGAAACTAGGAATAAGTGCAAAGTGAGAGAGGAGTTAGGGAGTCATAGCAGAGGGTGGTCATACCCAGCCATGGACATAGACTGGCACACCCCTGACCATCTGCTTGGCCAAAAAATAAAGAGCAGACTTTTAGAAGTCAAACTTGGGTCTGGATAGTGATTAGGACACCACCAGACCTGAGTTAAGGCTCAGCACATAATGGGTAAAGGGAATGGGAATTGATTTGAGTAGAGGTTCAAGAGAACCTGATGTTAAGTCATGAGTGGCAATAATAGAATGCCAACATGACTCAGAATTGCACTCACACATAAGAAGGGAGTCAAAGGGACAGAGTACCACATAAGAAAGCATTTACAGAAACATGAAGAAAGCAAGAGGGCATAACAGACTTGAAGGTGCAGAACATAATGAAAGAGAGCATGACAGACTAAAAGGAGCATATAATGGAGAATGCATAACAGAAGAAGGGAAATAAACACATAGTGTAGGAGGGTATTATTTAACTAGAAAGACATACCAGTTGCAATTTTAGTACAGCAGAACAAGCAAAAGTAAGTAATCAGCCAGAAAGTCAGCAAAAGCAAACTCAGGACCTTTAGCAAGTGTTTGAGAGTTCAAGAGGAAATCAGGAGTATTTCAGACAGTAGAAGAGAGAGGAGCAGAGCACTTAGTAGAGAAAATAGAGAAAGTAATAGTAGAGAGAGTATTGGAAACTGTATAGTATTCGAAGTGTTTTTAAAATCTGAAGTGGTTGTGTGTCGAATTCTCTTAGTGTGTTGAGAGAGGAGCATGTATTTATACTTGAAGTCAGGCAAGTAAGCAAGGAAAGAAAATAGTCAAGTATCAATTGGGATCAATCAATAACAAAGGTTCCTTTAATTAAGGAGTCCAATTTTGAACGGTAAAGGACAAAAAATATTTAAGGAAAGGGGATCAAATAAACACATTGTGCACATAATACAAATAAGGGTGAATACATGTGGATCTTAATTAAGGAAAGGGAATTTTGAAATACACGGTCAAGTTAATAAGGCAAGAAGTAAACTAATTAGCACATAGTAATTCAGGGAATCAAAGATTCCCTAAATCCCTAATGAACCAAGCCAGACAACAAGGGAATCGAGAGGTTCAAAATTAAACAAGGAAAGAATCAATCGAATTCACACAAGGCAAGACTGAAATCAATCCCCAAATCAAAGGTTATTCTGAGAGGGAAAATCTAACTATAAAGAGGGCATGAGCTTTAAACATGCGAGGCTGGATTCAAACAATAGCAAAGTATCATGCAACCAAAGGATTATAGCTAAAAGAGAGTATCAGATGGCATACGAGAGGTCAGATAAAAGGCCCTATAGGATTTTAGCAAAAATCAGAACCACAAGGAGAAACAAAGATGAACTCAGAAATTAGGGCTTTGAAATCAAACTAGTTCAGTGATGAGAAACAAACAAGTCACATACAAGCGGCCTTAGGGACTCGATTGAAACTCCAAATTCTAGGGTTTCTACCCTTAATCGAGTGTAGAGACGAAAGCAAATAAATCAGGCAAGAATAAGTTCAGAAAACCCCAAGGAACTAGAACCTTAAACATTTCAGGCAACGTAATAAGGGAACAAAATACTGTAAAAGAACTCATAAAGAAATGGTAGAGGAAAGCATGGTAGAAGAAAACACATGGAAATCACAGTAGAAACACATAGGAGTTACAGTAGAGCAAATACAGTAAGAGTAACACATAGGAATCACAGTAAAACAAGTAAAATCAAAGAAACCCTAAGTCGGAGAAGATGAACAGTTTTGAAAGCACAGTTTTAAAAAGAAACTCAGAGGAATCGTTTGTAAACCTTAAAATAAACATAGATCTAGAGCAGATCTAGAGAAATTAGGAGAACCTCGAAAGGCTAGGGTTTCAGAAGAACCCTAGAAGCGAGAAAGGCCTGGAAAAGGTCTGTTCCGAGTTAAATGAGTCAGAGCTAGGCTCATAGGGCTAGGATATGCCGGAATCAAGCCGGAGATAGTCGCGAAACTCGAATCGACGGAGATCTGCGTGAAGGCCTTCAAGATCGAACCTTGAATCTTCAAGTAACAGGGGTATAAGGGCACATGGGGGTGAGTACAGGCCACCCAGGGCTTGGGATGCCATTGATTCCGGTGAAACAAGGTAGAAACCGGCAGGATAGGGCTAGGGTTTCGGAGAGGGTTAGAGAGAGTTTGAGAGACGAAGGGATTTTAGGGGCGGCTGTTTGTGAGAAATTAATTAGGCTTAGGGTAGTTGGGAATTAAAAATGGAAAGAAGGAATGGTGGCCGTTGATCAAAATGATCAACGGCCTAGATTAAAAGGAGACGACCGGGCGGGTTAAGTGAGTTGGGTTTGGGGCAAGTCAAAATTAAAATGGGTTGTCTCAATTGGGTGGAATTGGGTTTTAAATTGAGGCTAAAATTGAAATAGAAATGTGCCAGATTTTAAATAACCACTTTCCCCCTTTTTTATTTAATTAAAATAGTTAAAAATAATTTAAAAACAAATTAAAAGCACTGAACTAGTTAATAATATATAAACAATAATCTAAAAATATTAGGAATAATTTTATAATTGTAAAACCTTATTAATCGTAACATAGGGTATAATTATAATTTTACGCAATTTAGCTTAGAGATATCAAATAAATTTATAAAAATATGCAAAAAATCACCTTAATTATATTTGGTGTAAATATGAGGATTAAAATAAATTATTCACCAAAAATGATAGTTTTGGGAATAATTTTGGATTTTGTACTGTTAAAATATACAATAAATTGATTTTAAAAAATCTTTAAAATTGAGGAAAATACCAAAACTTTCAAGCATGCTTATATATGCATACGTATGCTATTTTGAAAGTATAAAAAATACATAGGGAAAAATTGGGTATCAACAAGGATCCGTCAGTGGAATATGCCGATGGAGACTTTTTAAGAACAGACGCAATATTCAGGTTGAATAGTCTAATATGGTTGTGGGAACTAGAGCGGAATCGCTCCTGCCGAGATGGTAGTTGCTCGTCGGTTTACCTACAAATAAGCAATACAAGCGTATATTGTGCATAAATTTAAACATGATGCAAGATTCCATCGGACCATGAATGTTGTCTTTGGATGGTTAGGATGACGACCTCGGACCATGCCGTCTTGGGCCATGAAGTGTATAATAAAGGATTCGTGGGCTATGAAATGATGCTCTCGGGCTATGAGAATGATGCCTTCGAACCATGATGCCTTTGAATAATGATGTGCAAAAAATTAAAGGGATCTTCAGGCCATGACATGGCATTCTCGGGCTATGAGAATGATGCCTCCGAACAATGATGCCCTCAGATAATTTGGCGATATTTCAGCCCATGAAATGCAATATGTGGAAATCTTTCAGCCCATGAAATGCAATAAGTGGCGATATGCAAGCATAAATAAAGTGGTGATCTTTCAGCCATGCAGGCGTTAATAAAGTGGCGATCTTTCAGCCGTGCAGGATGTAAATAAAGTGGTGATCTTTTAGTCATGTAGGATGTAAATAAAGGGGCTAAATTTCATCCATGCAAGCATAAATAAAGTGGCGATCTTTCAGCCATGCAAATGTAAAATGAAATGGCGATCTTTCAGCCGTGCAAAAAAAATATAGATGGAGATAGTGTTTAGTCTCGAAGGCATAATGGTAGCCTTATGCAATGCAAAAAATGCATATGGAGACAGTGTTTAGTCTCGGAAGGTAGAATAGTAGCCTTATGCAATGCAGAAAATGTAGATGGAGACAGTGTTTAGTCTCGAAAGGCAGAATGGTAGCCTTATGCAATGCAGAAAATGCAGATGGAGACAGTATTTAGTCTCGGGAGGCAGAATGGTAGCCTTATGCAATGCAGAAATAAAATAAAGTGGCAGATGGTAATAGAGTTTCTTAGTTGATAACGAGCTTCGATGTTGGGATCGCTGGGGGTATCATGATACGGGGGATATCAGTAGCATGTGTGGATGGCAAATACTGGATAAGTGTGACAATTCATGAATAAAAGTTTGTCGTGTGGGTGTGTAGTATATCATATGCTTTGTAATCCAAATGCATGCATCTAAAGAAAAGTCGTGAGTTTTGTAGAGGAAAGTAGTTCGTATCCTTGCTGGCCTTGCTTGACCTGTTCGGCTTTGATTTGGTGATATGGTATGTATCATTGCGATAGCGCTGCTGAACAAAGCGGTTTCGATAACAAACATGCATGAGTTTGTAAAAATATGACATAAGTATATATTTAAGAAATAGTTTTTAGATGAACCGACGACTGTAATGTGGTTAAGGACATTGCAACCTCTCTTTCTTTGGACTTTTGAGGGTCCTCCTCAAAATTCTGCCCCGGTTTAATGGGTTGATACTTCTGACGGTTGCTTGCGATGATCGGTTGAAATTACTTCGGAATTTTGAGGGTCCTCCTCAAAATTCTGCCCCAGTTTCCAATTGCGGGGGAAATGAAATTTTTATTGAATTGTGACCGAACCCATAAGGCTGCCTACATATCCCCTCTTAAATGGGAATCAGGTCAGACGTAGTTCAAATTACATCATATAGGAAAGCATAAGATTACACATAGTAGCACTTGACTGCATCTGAATTAATTGGTTTTGGCCAAACTTCTCCATCCATTTCTGCAAGTATAGGGGCTCCTCCTATCAGAACCTGGTGAACCATGTATGGACCTTCCCAGTTGGGAGAGAATTTCCCGTTGGCTTCATCTTGATGCGGGAAGATTTTCTTTAATACCAGCTGCCCGGTGTGAACTGTCTCGGCCTGACTCTTTTGTTGAAGGATCTGGACATTCTGTTCTGATAAAGCTAACCGTGGAAAACTGCATTCGTTCTTTTTCTATCTATAAGAGCTAGCTACTCGTAACGACTCTTCACCCATTCTGCATCGTTGAGCTCATCTTCTTGTATGATCCTTAAGGAAGGAATTTCTACTTCGACGGGAATGACTGCTTCTATACCATAAACCAGCATATAGGGGGTGTCCTAGTTGATGTATGGATAGTGGTACAATGCCCCCAATAGAGCGAATGATAGCTTTACATTCCACCGCTTATGATTCTTTGTCTTTTTCCTTTTGTATCTTCTTGATATTCTTATTTGTAGATTGTACGACTCCGTTCATTTGAGGTTTGTAGGTTGTAGAATTCTTTTGTTTTATCTTTAAGGTTTCACACATGGCTTTCATCAGGTTACTATTGACGTTGGAGCCATTATCAGTAATGATTGACTTTGGAATCCCGAACCAATAAACGATACGGTCGCGGACGAAGTCTGCCATGACTTTCTTAGTCACTGCTTTGTAAGATGCTGCTTCAACCCATTTGGTAAAATAGTCGATTACCACAAGGATAAACATGTTCCCGTTAGAGGCAACCAACTTGATTGGACCAATAACATCTATTCCCCAAGCGGCGAAAGTCCATGGGGAGCTTGTTGCATTAAGCTCATTTTGGGGTACCTTGATCATGCCTGCTTGTATCTGATAGTGGTGGAACTTTCGGACATACTGGATGCAGTCCGTTTCCATAGTCATCCAAAAATAACTTGCCTAGATATCTTCTTGGCTAAGACAAAATCGTTCATATGTGGACCGCAGGTCCCAGCATGGATTTCTTCTAGCAATTTAGATGCTTCCTTCGCGTTGACACGCCTTAATAATCCCAAATGTGGATTCCTCCTATACAAGACTCCTCCGCTGTCAAAGAAATTGTTAGACAACCTTCGGAGTGTGCGCTTCTGAGTAGTGTTTGCAAGTTCTGGGTATTCTCTTTTTGCCAAGTATTCCTTGATATCATGAAACCAAGGTTTTCCATCTGCTTCCTTGACATGACCATAGTAATCTGGCTGATCATGGATCTTTACTGGAATGGGATCAATGATGTTTTTTTCTGGATGTTGTTTCATGGATGACAGGGTAGCCAACGCACCGGCGAACTCATTCTGTATTCTGGGAACATGTTGGAATTCTGTCTTTGTGAACCTTTTTCTCAGTTCTTCCACGTGATGCAGATACGGGAGTATCTTAGAGTTCTTGGTCGCCCATTCTCCTCGTACTTGATGTATAAGAAAATCTGAATCTCCGATCACTATCAATTCTTGAATATTCATGTCAATAGCCATCTTGAGCCTTAAGATGCAGGCTTCATATTCGGCCATATTGTTTGTGCACGGGAACTTGAGTTTGGCAGACACCGGATAATGCTGACCGGTTTCTGATACTAGGACCGCTCCTATGTCGATTCCTTTGAAATTTGTTGCTCCGTCGAAAAACATTCTCCACCCATCAGAAGATATGCTCCGTGCATGTGTGATTGAGTTTGGAGGGTCTTGGGATCAGTTCTTGCCATTGGCATAGTTTGCCTACAACAACAGTTATCATTACAGCATTCAGATGGCACCGTATGAGGCTCTATATGGTAGGCGGTGTAGATCCCCGATGGGTTGGTTTGAGCCGAGTGAGTCTAGATTATCTGGCACAGATTTAGTTCAGGACACTTTGGAGAAGGTTAACACGATACAGGGTAGACTCTATACAACCCAGTCCAGACAGAAGAGTTACGCGGACCGGAAGGTTCGTGATGTTTCCTATATGGTTTGAGAGCGGGTTCTGCTTCGGTTTTCACCTATGAAGGACGTTATGAGATTTGGGAAGAAAGGGAAGTTGATTTAGAGGTTTATTGGCCCTTTTGAGATATTATGGCGCGTTGGAGAGGTTTCTTATGAGCTTGCCTTACCTCCCAAATTGGTAGGGGCTCATATGGTATTTCATGTTTCGATGCTCCGGAGGTATAACGGTGATCGGTCGCACGTGTTGGATTTCAGTTCATTTCAGTTGTACAAATACCTATCTTATGTTGAGGAGCCAGTGGCAATATTGTACAGGCAGGTCCAAATTCTGAGGTCAAAAAATATTGCATCAATGAAGGTTCATTGACGGAGCCAGCTGGACGAAGAGGCGACCTGGGAGACCGAGCAGGATATGCGCAGCCGTTACCCTCGTCTTTTCACTACTTTAGTTATGTCTCTATGATCGTTCGAGGACGAACAAATGTTTAATTGTAGGAGGATATGATGATCCAGCCGGTCATTTTAAGAATTAACACCCCGATCCCTATTAACTGCATTCCCCCTGTTTGTTTTTGATATTGTGAGTTGCCGCAGGGAATTATTTGGAGTTTCAGAGAGTTTTGGTAGGAATTTGAAGAGGAAATCAGTGGGTAATGATTCCTAATCCCTTTCTACATATATTCTTATAATCTAATCTTAGTTTTGTCATTTAATTTCGGATTGGAGATGAAAATTGGGGGAAAATTGGAAGAAAGTTCTTACACCTAGATTTCGAGTTTTGATTGGGAATTTGACATTGGATTTAGATAATTTTGGTGTGCATGAACTCGTGGAAGTATGAAGATTCTGAAAATATACGTTGTAGCCAATTCCGAGACGTGGGCCCAAGGGGTATTTTGGTAATTTTACCTAATTTCGCGTATTAGCTTAGAATTAATTAGTTGAATTAGTTACTTGAAGTGTTATTTACATTATGAAATTTAATTGAATAGATTGGGGCCATTTGGAGTCGAGTGCTCTGTAACGACCCGATCGGTCGTTTTGAGCCCTAGCACACCGTTTAGCAGTTCGAGGCCATGAGCAGCTTCAATTCTGGCATTATGACTTGTACGCATGGTCGAAATTAAATTTTGGGAAGTTCAAAGTTGACTTGGAGAGGAAATTCTCATTTTAGAAGCTTTAAGTTGAGAAAATTGCCTCGTATAATGATTTCGGACTTGAGCGTATTCCTGGATCGGGATTTGGATGACCCGGGCGCGTTTTGGCGCCTGTTGTGGAAGTTAGCATTTTGGAGGAAATTTCATAAGTTTGGGTTGAAGTGCATTTCAGTGTTATTGATGTCCGTTTGGGATTCTGAGTCTGGGAGTAGCTCCGTACGGTGATTTTGGAGTTGGGAGCGCGATCAAAAGTGAATTCGGATGTCCGGGAAGCATTTTGGAGCCATTTGGTTAAAGATAGAAATTTGAAGGTTTTTAAGAGGTTTGACCGGAGGTGGACCTTTTGATATCAGGGTCGGAATCTGATTTCGAAAGTTGGAGTAGGTCCGTAATGTCGAATATGACTTGTGCGCAAAATTTGAAGTCAATCGGACGTGATTTGATAGGTTTCAACATCGAAAGTAGAAGTTTGAGATTCTAAAGTTCATAAATCTTGGATTGGAGGTCGATTCGTGGTTTTAGCATTGTTGAATATGATTTCTGGCCTCGAGCAAGTCCGTAATGTGTTTTGGGACTGGTTGGTATGATTGGATGGGGTCCTGGGGGCCTCGGGTGGATTCTGGGTGGTTAACGGATCAGAAACGGGATTTTTGAAAGGGATGAAGCTGCTGGTTTCTGATATAACCGCTCCTGCAAAATTTGGGCTGCAGATGCGGTCATGGAGGCACAGAAGCGGGACCGCAGCTGCAGTGGACGAGGCGCATAAGCAGATAAGCGGAGCCAGGAGGAAACCGCAGAAGCGGTCAAGGGACCGCATGTGTGGAAAGTGCTGGAGGAAGAGAGTGTTTAAAAAATCGGGATTTGGCCATTTTCTCTCCTATTTTCTTGGTTTGGGCGATTCTTGGATGGTTTCAAGAAGGGATTTTTATCATCAACGACAAGGTAAGCTAATCCCACCTATCTTAAGTTAAATATATCTATTATGTATGGATTTTAGTATGTAAATTGGTAGAAACTTCGGGGTTTGAGGAAAACCTAGAAAAAATGATATTCTGAGAATTTGACCACGATTTTGGGTATGAAATTGTGAGTAAATTATATATATTAGTTCATGGAGTCATGGGTAAGCTTAATCTTCAAAAAAAATTGGAATCCGGGCATGTGGGCTCGAGGGAGATTTCGTCAATTTTACGATGGGGGTTAGGAATTGTTATAAATTGGATTATTATGAGTAGTTTATCGTATATTAATGAATTTGCATAATCATTGGCTAATTTTGGAGTATTTGGCATCGATTCAAGTCTTCAGAAGGGCGTGGAATGCCGGTTATGGATCTTCGGAGCGAGGTGAGTCTCCTTTCTAACCTTGTAAGAGGAAATTGTCCCCATAGGTGAAATAATTGGTTATGTGCTCCTATTTGTAGAGTCTACGTACGCACGAGGTGACGAGAGTCCGTGCGTAGCTACTGATATGTGTATGTCCGGGTAGTCTAGGACCCAAAAGCATGTTATACTTGGAATATCTGTGATCTTATTGACGATTGAATTTCTTAAATCCTATTGAATTGGTAAATGAATTTCTAAGAGGAATAAACTTCATTTTCTTAAATCATTAAAAGAGGATTGGCTTTTATTTGGATAAATGTTCCCCGATAAACTCTTAATTTGTTGTTTGAGCATGTGTTTCCATATATGTACCTATGTCGCATGTATGGTACGGGAGCAGGGTGATTTTTTTTAAATTTGACCGTGTCGCATGTATGATTCGCGAGCAGGGTAGTAGATGCATCTATGGTTCATGCCGCTCGACCATTAGCAGTGCACAATTTATATTTATGTTGGATCGGTCTGTACGACCTCAGCATGAGTTGCGCATGCTTGTATTGCGTGCCTTAAGATTTATTGATATTGCCATCTGCTCTCCCCGACTTGAGATAATTGTTAATTAATGGATTATGAATCCGGAGGCTTTTTATAAAAAGGAACCTGTTTAGTAATTCATTTGAATCTACTGTTGTCCTTAATAAATTCGTGAGTCATCGTTTTAATAATATTATTATTTGACCATTAGTAAATGTCGAAGTTGCCATCTCGTCTCTACTTCTTCGAGATTAGGCGGGATACTTACTGAGTACACGTTGTTTTCGTACTCATGCTGCACATGTTGTGCATTTTATTACACATGTACAGGTATTTCTACTGGCCTATTGGGCGTAGCAGCACGGGCGACCCGGAGACTAAGCGAGCTATATTTCCTCGAGGCGACCCGCAGCTAGTATAGTCTCCCTCAGAATTTTATTTATTTTTTGTCCTCTTTGTGTTCCGGACAGCTATTGTACTTTATTCAAATTGTTAGAAATTTCTCATGCACTTGTGACACCAGGTTCTGGGTTGGTTACGAAGTATTTTGTACTAACTTTTTGTCATTTAATTTGAATTTAAGCGATTATCTTTTATTGGCAAATTTGGAAGAAAATCATAGATTTCAAGAGTATTAAAACGAGAATTTAAATAAGTATTTTGGTTGTCTAGCCTGACAGTGGTGTCCGGCGCCATCACGACCCTAGGTGGATTTTGGGTCGTGACAACATGGTATCACAGCACTAGGTTCCTAGGGTCTCACGAGTAATGAGCAAGTCTAGTAGAGTCCCACGGATCGGTACGGAGACGTTTGTACTTATCCTCAGGAGGTTGCAGGACTTTTAGGAGTGCTTCCCTTCTTGATCCTTTATCGTGCGGTTTGATCCCTGGAGGCTTATGCCTTTAATTCCTTCCTATTCAATTTTATGCGACGCAAACCGCTGGTTATGAATCGAGTATTGCAGGATTGTAATAGTACTACCGATGCAGTGCGGGGTGTTTTTTCTTGCATAGTTTTCTAATCTATTATCGTCGCCTTATGGAAGGATATTCTGTTGGTTCAGCTCAGTAGCGGTACTTCTGAGAGCTCTGAGGCTAGACACTAGTTGCCATGATGCTAAAAAACTATTGTTCCACAGTATTGATATGATGGTAGGACGTTTTCCTACATGTCAGGGCAGTGAATGACTTGAAGGGAGGTTTACTCAGTGCATAATCTAGAGAATTCGGTATTTTATCCTCGGCGAGGGAAAGGCAATCAGACTAAGAATGGTTATATATGGGCTGGTGGAGTAACGATACTTGGAATTTGCGAGAATGGTAGAGTTTTCTTCTACAATGAGGTGTCGTTGTCCTAATTGAACGTAGTAAGTTCGCCGGTGTTATGATCTTCTACAATTTGCCTTTGGGGCAAGATATTGTGAAATAGTATTACAGCTGTCAGATGTCGCAGGGTGCGGTGGTTTAGTATTGAATTAGTGTTTCTAATGTTAACGGTTCGAGAAAGAGGACCTTCAGAAAGGTTTAAGGTTAGAAGCAATTGTGTGTTTAAGCGCCACGAAGATTGATTTTATTTAAGGCAATAACTGAGCAGCAGAGGATGAGGAAAGACATGTGGGGAGTGTCAGGCAGTGGTTAAAATTTCTATAAGGCCAGATATAAGAAGCAAAGGTCGAGTAGTCGACTAAAGGGGTGTGTTTTGCCAAAGTGGGAGAGTTTGGAGTGATTTGGGAAATTTTAGTGATTAGTGCTTTGGGGCTACGGATTAATTTGAAGTATGGGCTATTATGCGGCAGGAGATTTGATATAACGGAAAGGAGCTGCTTGACATGAAGGAGGATACAACCTAACTTTGAGTTGAAGGGATGTTGCCGCGCAACTAATTTATGTCCACGAAGGGTGAATGGACTTGTACATCTAGAAAGTGAGCTTGGACTCAGGAGGGGCCATTAATGTCATGGTGATTGCACCCCGCTAGTAGTGTTGGAAAACGTCGGCACGTAGATTCCACAAGAGGGATATCTCCAGTGAGCAGGACAGCGGTCGCATGGTTAGCGAAGCTTCTGCAAAGGGTTTTATTGGCTATACAGCAAAGAGATCGGTCGTGTGAATGTGGTTGCTGATTCAGAGTATAACAAGAGGGTTTTACAGAAAGATTCTGAGAATTTTGGCGGTTGATTATGAAAGGTTATGTCAACAAGAGATTAAGGATCCCGGTGAATCCCAGAATTGGTGTAATAATGGCTTCAGGCTAAGTGGGAGAGTCTCACCAACTATGATTAAGGATTTCCTGGTTAACTACTTGCGAGGTTTCTGATTATTAGCATATTGATGGGTTATTTCAGCTACAGGAGAAGAACATAAGTGGTAATTCGAGCAAAGGAATTGTTAAAAAGCGTGCTAAGGTTGGCCTTATTGGCTCATGTTCAGACTTAGGGAATGATTCAGGATTATGCCTTGTATAGATGCGAGTTTCAAGGGAAGTGATTCCGCTGGGTGCTTAGTCGAGGGGGTATTCATATGTTAGAAGATTTACAGAATTGATTATATTTGGGGCCGAGTCAGAGCGGGTGGATCTCAGCAACGGTCCTAGTGGATTCAAGGGGCAAAGCATAGTGCCTAGTGATTTCGAGACTATACGTACGATTAAGAATCAAGCTTGGTAGCAGCTTATAAGAAGTACAGTGTCACGCCCCAAAACCGAGGGACACGACCGGCGCTCAACCGAAGGACCCCAATCAAGCGGACCTGGAATTGCCTTTCCTATCCCGCGCGTTACCCCGTGATTTCCAATATACATTATTCGCTTGAAATAGCAATTTAAGACTTAAGCATAAACTTACAACTTGAGTTCATTTCTACTTTTTATCATTTCCAACAT